>PVKA01006567.1:0-82865 GCA_004027165.1 Ctenomys sociabilis | reverse complement strand
GTGGGATGCAAGCCTCTACATGTGTCCGCTATCCGCGGCTCCTACCGTGCAAGCATCTATCAGGTGGGATGCAAGCCTCTACATGTGTCCGCTACCCGCGGCTCCTATCGTGCAAGCATGGCGGATCTCGCGATACAGCAAGCTATATAGATTTCACAAACCAATCACAACAGGAGGGGCCCAGGCACAGCAACAAAAAACCCTGAAGCCGGAGGTGGGCGCTATCTTAGCAGACACGATGGGCGGGGGAGCCAAAAGCGGCCGGCATCTCAGAGCGGCTCACGACATTTCTTCATATTTGAGCAAATATATATTGACAATATTAATACTTAAACAATTTAAACTAAGTTAATGGAATACCCATCTCTGACAAAACTAAACAAAAAAGGGGATATAAATGAAGGACCATTTTGTAGTGAAATCTATATATACAAAATAGGATAAATATATAGCTACTTTTTCTTAGTTCAGTGAGAAGAAAGATTTGTACTAATAGTGTTTGGACAGGACATCATGTCTGCATCTTGTACTATGAATAACCACTATGAACACAACAATATGCAATGTATTAATTATTGAAGCTGTCCTACTAACCTGTTTTAAAACTGTCTCATTGCTATTTGTTTCTTAATAAAATTAATTAAAAAATAAACTAAGTTAAATATATAGTTTGTAATTTAAAGTCCTGAATAACAGTAATTTTATACTTTATAGTTCCTATTAAATAATTCAGAGGAAAAGTTATCTTTGGCCATGGCTCAGGATCATAATCCATGAGGGGCAATCTCTCCATTTTCTGCTTATGTTTTATGAGCATTATTTTCCTGTTTACTTCCACTTCTCTGCTTTTACTCCTCCTAAATGTTGTAGGCAGCGGAGTTACAAATACTTTTAGGCAGTCAAGCAGGGCAAGGCCCTCAAAAGAAATAATACAGGAAACTAGATGCCTGCAACTCTGGGAGGGACAGAGGCTCCTGCTGTGAACCAGCCCTAAAGGCCAAACAAATGCTAAAACAGTAACACCTAGGATTGATATTCTAAATAGGTAGCAATCACCTGAAAAGACCCAAGTGAGTCACTAGCCCATCCTCCATGGGGAAGAGACCAGGTCCCGTATTCATGCCGGTTTACTACGTTGACTCGATTCCCCATTTGGTCCTGGGCCTAATCAATGGTGCTTGTAATCTCATTGGTTGACCATAGTTTTGTCCCACCCCACATCCGCCTACGAGAGACCCCTTCTCTAACTTAGTCCCGCATGGTTTTGCCCTGTGAAAGTCCCTAAAAGAGACAGCTTCCCCGGGAAACTCACTCGGGTCCCCCTTCTGTCCCTCTCCGACAGAAGCTTTTCTTTCCAATAGTTTTAGCCTCAACCTCCATTTGTTCCTAAAATTCATTCTTCAGTTTTAGAGAACAGGAACTCATCCAAGGTCAGGTTGGGAGTTTTACTTCCCTGTATCATAAGGAAAGCTCAACTATGATTTAGTTCCTCTTTTTAGCATTAGATTAATTTCTCATATTATTGACTGTTGTAACCCAAAATGAAACAACTGGGAGTCAAGTCCAAAAGAGAAAAAAAAGAAGCGCTTTATTTTAGCTGTTACCCAGTGGCAGTCATCCTAGTCCGAGAACAAAGGGGCGCGCTGAGTTACAGGGCGAAGGGTATTTAAGCTCGAAGTCTGCAAGCTGATATAGAGGAGGTAAAACAATAGTTTATATTTTGTCCTTTTAAGATAAAGCAAGTTTTTTTGAACTCAGTTTGAACGGACATCGTTTTACAACAGGCACTAACAGAGGGCTGTTACAACAGGCACTAACAAGAGGGTTTTATGACAGGGATTTCTCCATACATCGTGACATTCCATGGTGTTTTACAGAAAACAGGGACAGGGGTCAATTTAGGGACAGCGTAAAAAGGGTGAGAGGAGCGGCGCATACAGAACAGGATAGAGGCATCTTGAAATGGAGTCAGTTGGTCAAGGTACAACATTGACTACCATGCTCGAGAGAAACACTTTAACAGAGCGTGACTTAAGATATAGGGGAATAAAACTCTCAACCTGAAGGGTACCTGAGCAGCGTTCACGTTCTCCAAAACCTAAGAAAGAATTTTAGGAACAATAGAGGTTGAGAGCAGAATATGGGGGAAAGAAAGCTCCTGTCTGAGAGAGGGACAGAAGGGGGACCTGAGCAGGTTGCCCAGGAAACCTGTCTTTTCAAGGGGTTTTTATACAGCAAAACCATGTGATGAGGCAGGTGTAAAGTGAACAATATGGGAACTTGCTAGGGGGGCATGAGGTGGAACAAAAGAATGGTCAATCAATAAAATTTACCTGAGCACAATTGCTCAGGTAATTACATCCAGGACCAAATGGGGAAGTGGGTCAGGTAGTAAGTGGGCAGGGATACAGAACAGGGGCTTATCCTATAGGGGGTTGGTTGGGTTAGTGACCCTAGGCTTCTCAAGGTGAGAGACTCATTTAGAATGTCAATCCTAGATGCCTATCTTTAGGGAGGTATGTAGCTGCATTTGTTCACTCTTTTGTCTTGAGGTCTGGCCCACAGCCAGGGTCTGTCTCTCCCAAAGTTGCAAAGTCACCTTGCATGCTGTCTATCTCCTTGAGGGCCTGGCCCTGTCTGCCCGCCTGTAATATTTCCATCTAGCTCAGCTGCCTCCAACATTAACCCTTTTCAATTACAAAGATAAGCCTAATTCTTTCCTCTATTTTGAAATATTCATTATTTTATGAACTTTATAGCAATTGTAAATGGAAGTTAGAGATAACTAACAAAAATTGAATAGAAGAACAATTTGAACTGTCTGAGAAGAAAACATCATTGCCACTGTTTCATGAAAGCTTCCAGGAGAAAACAGACAAAATCTGACTTATTTCCCTGTTTTCTACAAATTTCTCCCTAAGAAAAAAATACATGGAAATAGTGAAAAATACTGAGATCACCACAGAGTCTTGCAGGATGTGTGGCTTATTCATCTTCCCAGACTTCCAGTCCCTGGACCACTGGGAGAAGGACGGGAGGGAGGAGAGGAAGTTTTTGAGCAGAAGACAAACATCAGGCTACTTTGTGGAAGACAGCTCTGAAGGGAAGAGCTGCCACTACAGAAGAAGAAAGAAAAGTTAAAAGACCACTGAAATAACTCAGGAAAGACATTGGCATATATATATATATATATATATATATATATATATATATATATATATATATATATATATATATATATATATAACTTGAATACATTTGGAATATATGTGAATGTACATTCAATTGAATATATGCATTAGATGCACTCAATTGGATTTGGTGTGTGCTTAAGTCCAGTTCCCCTACTGCAGACATTCACAATGAACTTCTTGAAGGTGCCAGTGAGTAAAATAAGCACCACTTCCATTCTAAATCTCATACTCCTGAGCGTCCCTTCATTGTGACTCTGTTGTTAAGCATTTTCTCCTCCTAATTTGTTTAAGTATCTATAGAGGAAAAATCCTAACCAGGGTACACTATAAAACTAAAAGTTTCTTTTTGAAGATGTTGACATCAAACGATACACTGGTTAGTACATTACAAGGAGCAGACTCCACATCATTCATTTATTACTGGCCCAGGTATAACTTCATTGTGGCTATTTTTGATTTGCTATTCAACAGACCTATTTGAGAAAACAAAACAGCGTTAGCCAAAATGTCCATGCTGGGTTACAAATGCTAAACCTCTTTATTCTATCAATGTAAAACCATTTCTCCCATTTTTTTTGTTTTATTTTATTTATTTACTTTTTGTATTTTACTTTATTTTATTTTGGCAGAACCAAGGATTGAACTCGGGCCCTTGTGCTTGCCAGGGAAGCACCTATTCCACTAAGTCATTTCCCTAGCCCTTAATTTTTTGTATTTTAGGGAAGGGTCTGCAGGGTGTTCAGGGTCTCACTACTAGATTGGACCCATAGTGATCCGCCTGTTTACAGCCTCCCAAGAGCTAGGATTAGAGGTGGGCACCACCACCATGCCCAGCCTCATTTGCCATCTCTCCATGCCCTGCAGGCAGGGCTGTCACGAGAGGACCAGGGATCAACCTCCTGCCCTTGAGCCTGCTTGCTTCAATCCGCTGAACTATTTGGCTGGCTTTCTTTTTGTTTTAAATATAATTCCTACTTGGAAGGTTGACAGTAAGAGAATTCATCTAATATAGAAAAATGGAATATATTGGCTAAAGCACCTGCTTAGGCAGATACAATGATCAGGATTGGACCCCACTCCCCATGCCTTGCAAGCCCCGCTCCCGGGACATGCTGAATGGGTGACTAAGACCGGGGGTGGCGGTGCATGCTTATAATTCCAGATCTTGGGAGGCTGAAAACAGGAAGATGGCTAGGAATCTGATCTGTGTAGTGAGACTCTATAGACCTTGCAGACCCTGTACATACATACATACATATTTAAAAAATGGAACATATTAAGCAAACACCATGTAAACCAAACTTTCTGTAAGAAATAGACCTCTTTTTAATTGTGAAAAATACACATGCACCACCTACCCCTTGGCCCTATCCCCACCCTCATTAAGACAAAGACAATTGGTAACCTTCATTTCAGTATTCTTGTTAATGTAGCTCCTCTTTATTTTTCTTTTTTTATTTTTTTGGTGGAACCAGGAATTGAACTCAGGCCCTTGCACTTGCCAGGGAAGTACTTTTACCACTGAGACATCTCCCCAGACCTGCTCCTCTTGATTCTGCTTGGGCCATAATAAAACTAGTACAAGTCCTTGTTTCTCATTAGAAAGAAACAAGGGGTCTCTTTCTAACCCCTCAGGGGGTGAGAACAGCTGAATTGTTGGAATTACACAGCTGAGTCACTGTCATATGGTTACAGTGTAAAGTCTCAGAATTTGGGGATCTAGAAGGAAAATTTTGTATCAAAAGCACTACAGAGTCACAAGTAAGAAACAGACTTAGAAGTGAATGGGCCGTGGCAAGACAGTGTTTCCACAGCCTGCACAAGGAAGATGCATTTCACAGCCCCAACGGCTCAGTTGGACCTTCTCTGGATGAGTGAGCAAGTAACTTAACAGAGAGCATTTAAGGAAAAGGCACAAGGATAATCCACAACATATTCTGTACCGCCTTAAAAGGCTAAAAAATGAACTTGGAGGAGAACGCACTGAGCCCAGTGACACTGCTGCATATCTGCCTGAAGACAATCAAAGGAAACAAAGGGAAGGCCAGGCTCCGGGAAGGCAGCTGTAGATCAGTCCCACTGAGGTGTAAGCTACATTTTGGACTCTTTTCTTAGCAACATGATCAAATATTAGCTGATTTGGGATATTTGAAAAAGGGCTGATATCCCATGGATGGACAGATATTGTTGAAATGTCGGCTGACTCCAGGAAGTCAGCCTTTCTCTCAGCTATTTGGAGGAAGATCCAAGGCCCATTGTCACGACTTCTGCCATTGGTCACCCTCCTCCCTCTCCATGTCACTCTCTGCCTTGTCTGCCCCAGTCTGTGCCAAAAGCTGAGGCTAGTTTCCTAGAGCTGCTAATGCTTGAGCTCAGAACTCCTCAGGGACTGCTTCTTCCAAACTTTGTGCCTACTGGAATTTAGGCCACTTTTCTCACGAAGGACTTCCTAATGCACACACTTCATTCCTACATAGCTAAGGGTCAGTCTCCTCCAGGAGACTAAATCCCACAGAGAGGATCCTGTGTGGAGACCACCCGGAAGGTCACAAAGGTCACAGGGGTGCTGTGCGAGGACTCAGCTGTCATTTGTTGCTGCCTATAAAGATACAGGAAGCAGGTCATTGCACACTAAGCAGTGTGGATGGTGCGTGGAAGCTGGGAAAGGCAAGAACATGGACTCTTCCCCTAGAGCCTCCAGAATAAAATACAGCCCTGCAGATGCCTTCCCATCCAGCTCAGAGACAGCCCTGTGGGACTGATGGTCAGAGAACTGTGAATTAAAAACTTCCGTCCATGGGGAGGCACCTGCCTCAGTCTATGGTGCATGGTGCATGTGTAGGTTTTGCTGTCCATATGAACCTTTATATTACTTTGTTCTAGCTACACAAAAAGAAGTAATTTTGGAAGACAATCAGAAGCAAAGTCAATAGTCCCAGCATGATTCTAAACAAAATATAGCTCTAGTGTTTTTGTTTTTGTATTTTAGGAAAGAGTCTACAGGGTGTTCAGGGGTTCACTAATAGATGGAACTTGTAGTGGTCTGCCTGCTTACAGCTCCCAAGAGCTGGAATTACAGGGGCTCGCCACTGCCCAGTCTCAATTGCTTTTCTCAGTGGGCCCTGAGGGAAGGGCCACATGGGGACTGAACCCCCCACCCGTGCACTTGCTTGCAGATGCTTTAATCTGCTGAACTATTTTCCTGGCCCTGCTCTACTGTTTTTGAAACTCTAAATCCTTAAATAGAATGTTCAAAAGACACAATTTTTTGTTAGTTCCCGATAAATTTCTCTTTATTCTTAACAAATACTCCCTTTTGCAAACCAGATCCCACCAGTTTGCTAATCATTTTCCTTAATTTCCCAAACTATATCCTTTCTATATCATGCTTAAGATCCCTACGTTAAACTGGATTCATCCTTCTTAAATAAAGGTTTCTGCTGTATCAACTCTAAGCCCATGGAAGAAGATTTGGAGGTGATAGAACTGTGCATATATTGACTGCGGTTATGTTGATTATCCAACTCTATTTTCATTCAAGCAGAGTAAATTTACTGTATATAAATCATACTTTAACAAATTCTACATGAATGTTTTATGTAGATAATAATAAGTACTGCTTTATGCCACCCAATTTCTGGTATTTGTTACAGCAGTAACAAGAAACTAAACCCCTGGCCTCTGGTGGGACTGTCTAACATAAATCCTCTGAAGGTCAAAGGCTGAGAGGAGAAAGTACTCAAAGAGGGTTTCTTTACTGTTGTCGACCTGCTCTGAGCCTACGGTCCTGTGAGGGCTGCTACCTGTCTCCTGTGAGAGTTCTGTCTCCACAGGTAGAGTTCTTTGCCCTTCACCATAACTCTTTAAAAGGAAATTTATTGGGAAGTAATCAAATAATTGTGTATTTTGAATACTCTATTTAAGCACAGAGTTTTCAAAAATACTAGATTTCTTCCTTTGCTTGTTTCCTTTGTTGTTTGAGACTAGGGTAAGGATTTCCTGTTATTATTTGTTCCCTTTCTCTACCCACAGCTCCATATGGGATAACTGAAGCAGATCAAACAGTGTCCTCAATATTTCATATCCACTCAGAATCTCAGAACCTGACTGTGTTCAACAATGGGATTTTGTGGCTAGGGAAATAGCTTGGTGGTCTCAGCCTGCCTGGCAAGAGTAAGGATCCCAGGTTTGATTCCCAGTACCACATGCCAGCCCCACACCATGCTGGCCACCAAAACTGGGAGGGCGTGTTGAAGCACGCCTGTAATCCCAGTGCTGGGGAGGCTGAGACAGGAGCATCGCTACAAGTCCAAGCTGCATAGAGAGATCCTGTACCAAATAAATAAATAATTTCTTTTTTAACTAAATGGGATTTTGGTGCATATAACTGAGGATCTTAAAGTGAAATCATCTTTTACTTCGGTGGATCTAAATCTAATTCCTCTATATGGAAACAGAGAAAGCAGAGGCCAAGTAAAGATGCCCTCAGAAACTGGAGTGAAGATCTACAAGGCAGTGCTGCTAATGGCTGCCATCCAGAGCCCCTGGGAGGACAAACTCTGGTAACATCTTGGTTTCAGACTTTGAGTCTCTGCTATGAAAGAATAAATTTCCTTTGTTTCAAACCACCACTGCTCAGTTGGTGGTAATTTGTTACAGCAACCTGGGAAAGTAACACGAGGCACTTGTCAAAGTCCTGTGAGTGTTCTAGGGCCAGGGATACTTCTCAGTGGCACAGGTTGAGAGTTTGATTCCCTGTACACAAGCTGGGCAAGGTGAGGCAGGGCAGGGTGAGGTGAGGGAATAGCTCAGTGCCTCCATGGTAAACACAAGGTCCTAAGTTTGATTCCAGGTACAAAAAGAGGCCCTATGAATCTTTTGAATAGTCCTTTGTTGGGATGAGGGGAGATGTTCTTACCTTTTACTAAGACTCTGGGTGACAGAGACCTGTGTTTATTATCTAGGGAATGGTAAACCTTTCCTTAGATTATAGTGGTTACAAGTGAAATGTCCTTACAAATGTATCTCAAAAGGCCAAACTTAGAAAACAAAATTAGAAGAAAAAATAACCCGCGCTTAAATTTAAAAATTAGTTACTGTGTTACCCACCTAATCTTAGACTCTCCATTTTCTCACTCTGAATTTCATCACATGTAGAAGTATTAAATCTCTTTTTTCCTCTTGTATATAAGAGTAGGAAGAAATAATAAAAAGGACTACAGGATTAGAAGCTATAAAATCTGGTCCAGACCTTGTTTTGTCACCTAGAGGCTATGTAATGTCCATAAATAACTTAAGCACTTACTGTGCTCTGTAATCCCTTTATTTTTAAAATGAGAACGTTGGACTAGATGAACTATGAGTGTACCTTTGGGGGCTAACGTTCCATAAATTCATTGTGGAGGACAGGGGAGACATAAATGAAGAGCCATCTCCATGAAAAGACCTCAGAGACTTGAAGTTAGCTGATCACAGGCTGCTGTTACTCAACTCATAAATATGTAAATAAAACAATTAATTGTTTAAAAAGAAAAGAAACAGCCTGTGTTAAAATCCAGAAGTGCATAAGCATTATATAAAGCTGTGTTACGTGGTCTGCTGTAAAAGAATGCTAACAACGTGGAATATCATGAGAGCATAGTTGACAAAGTGGCCGGGAATGAAAACTATAACCGGTGTTGGTTTAATGACCAAAGGATATATATCATGAAGAAATAAAGGCCTAAGATGTAGTAGAACAGAGAACCAAGGCCAGTCACTCAAAGTTAAACAGAAGGAATTTTAGAAGGAGGAGCAAGGAAAGAATTATAGTGATAAAATTATCACTTAGTCCACTGATAATGTTGGTCATTGAGCCTACTCAAAACTAAGTGTGAATAACATTTCGGAACTGTTATCCACCTAGGAATGGTTTGTTAGTTTGCTCATACCAGCACACAAGAGTCTGTTGTTACCATGTCTCGAAAGCTCCACACTCGGTGACATAATTTTGAGAAGATGAACTGGCTGTCACTGAGAGAAATCATCAAACACTAAGTATAAGAGCCTTTGTTTTCCTGGTGACCAAACATTTATCATCATACTACTTCATGCTATGAGATTGTAGATTGAATACTTGGAGCTTGGTGATCTTACTGATAACTCTGTAAGACCAAGTAAGATTCTATTTGGCTTCTTATAATAGTGGAAATCGAGAGAGACAGCTTTAGGTGCCCCAGAAACGCCCTCAGAGTTGGACTTCTGAGCTCAGCTTCCTGATTCCCAGCTCTCCTAATCATCTTCCCTTGATTAGAAACCTTTAGCCCCCTTTGGATACCAGTTACTGATATCTTTGCTCCTTTCTTTCTCATCAAAACTTTGATAAGTGGAAATATGAAGGCATCTAACAAAATAGATGAAATAGGTTATCTGAATGGTCTGGGTGAACAGAAACTTAACTTAGAGCACAGAGGGGACAACTTCCACTGTGAGTTGAGCGGGAGTCACATCTACATTGGGATGGTGATGAATCCCTCCAGGACAGTCTCAGAATCACATCAGCACCGAGAGAGAGCAGCCCAACACAGGACCACCTAAGACAGTGTAAGTGGGGGTGTCAGTGCACTTGGCAAACTGCATGGCTGTGTGTCAGCAAAACTGAAGTAACTTAGGTTTTTCAAGTAGGATTTGACCTCCATTAAAGGTACTCCAAGATCCATGGGAGCTACAGATATAAACAAAGTGGAAAGCAGGTGTCCCTGACTGGCCCTGCCTTCAGTTTTACTAAAGAGAAAAGAAGAGGACCTGTGAAGACTGAGTGGAACAAGAGGTACCATTTTAATCCACAAGGGATGAAGCTGTTTTGAGAATAAATGTAAGCCCATTCCCACTATCTTCCAGTAGCAAAAATGGGTGCTTGTAAACAAGATGGTTTTCATAATAAAGAAAAGATAAGTCATTATTTTTCTGTTCATGCATCTGTTTGGTAATATAAATATTTTCACTTCACTTCATTAAGGGGCTGAAAGTCACTTATCAGTGTCCACCAGGCCAAAGCTTAGAGCATCAAATTCAAAAATAAGATGTCCCCACCTGAGGGCAGCAGCAGATTCTCTCAAGAGATGA
Organism: Ctenomys sociabilis; assembly: GCA_004027165.1. NCBI lineage: Eukaryota > Metazoa > Chordata > Mammalia > Rodentia > Ctenomyidae > Ctenomys > Ctenomys sociabilis. The sequence goes on along the minus strand of PVKA01006567.1, from coordinate 72,567 downwards.
CATCATGGTTTTGAATGGAATGTTCAAGGAGGGAGCATTTGGAGCTACAGAAGACACTGAGATTCAAGGGGCAGGAGCATGTGCCCAGCATTTTACACATGTTTTGAAGGAAGGATCATTCGTTAAATCTTGTCCCTAGGATGCCACAAGTATATAGGTTCTTTAACAGGTAGGATTAAAAAAAAAACCTCTGAAATAACTAGAGTTGTAACCTTGATGCTTGCCATTTTCTGAAATGACTCTTAAAGGGCCTGTGAGATAGCTCAGCAGACTAAGCATCTCCTTAGGCAAGTGCAGGGACCAGGGTTTAATCCCCAGCACCACAGGACACACCAGCACTGCCCCCAGGCAAGCTGAGCTGGCCACTGAAACCAGGTATGGTGGTGCATGCCTGTAATCCCAGCGCTGGAGAGGCTGCAACAGGAGGATCACTGTAAGTCAGAGCTGTGTAGCAAGATCCTGTACCAAATAAATAAAAGATTCTTCAAAAGATCTTGAAATGGCCCTAAAGTAATGAAGTCACACATTTTTAGACCACGTGGTATGGTGATTTGGAGGAAGATAAAGAAACAAAGATCAAGAGTTTCTATGGATCCAGTGGAAAAACAGTGTAACATATCAAGACATCTACACCTCAGAATCCCAGAGGGTGATCAGAAATCCCAGAGCTGCTACCTGGCAAACATGAGGTCCTGAGTTCAATTCCTCATGTCCACCCCACAAAAGGTAAGAAATCCCAGAGCTGGGTGTTAGAGAAAATGGCAATGGGCCATATCCCTGGGATCTAAAAGATGCTCTAGAAAGGACATGTAGATGAAGGATTTCACAACCGAAGCTTCCAGCGACCCTCACAGGTTACAGAGAGATCAAAGGGAACTTCCTCACTTCAAGTTATGTAATTCAGTATTTTCTAAAGCCTAATGTGATTTACGCTGTGCAGAGGATACAGCTGACTTTACTTCTTTTCCTCCAGTTTCTAGAGCTTGTGCAGTTATGTAAGTTCTTTTCATCCAACAGAAATTCGTCAACATTGACAATGCCTGGCATTCTTCATTGGTAAGCAACAGGGCAAAAACCAGTCTCTGTCTGCATTTTAAAGAAATACAATGTACAAGCAGAAAAAAAGCAACCTTGAGTATATGCATGTATGTATAGGTATTATATATAACACATACATATATTGTATAATATATTTTATTTATTTATTTATTTATTTATTTTTGGCAGAACCAAGGATTGAACTCAGGTCCTGTGCTTGCCAAGGAAGTGCTTATTCCACTGAGCCATCTCCCTGGCCCCTATATTTAATGTATTTGGTACAGGGACTCACTAACAGCTGGCTGGCTCAGCGCACCCAGGGTCAGCATGGCACATGGTGCTGGGAATCAAACCCTGGTCCCTGTGCTACCCTAAGCAAGTGCTTAGTCCGCTGAACTATCTCTCTGGCCTGAATATCTTTAACTCCATAGCCTAATATGTCTTTCTGTATATTGTACTTCTGTACAAGTACATGCGAGCACACACACACACACACACACACACACACACACACACACCATCACACACACAGTATCTTTTCTGTTGTTTAAAATACAATATCCAGGCTATTTCCAATAGCATACTTTCTTTCTGTGACTAATTTTGCATTTCACTCATGGGCCTATTAGAACTACCAAAAACTCTTTAAATAAACAACTCAGTACTTTAAAACCATATATTACATCAGTAAGCTTCTATTGCATTTGATTTAAATAAAATTACAGAAAACAAAGTGTAATATTATAAATAAAACCTGATTAGGTTTGATGAAACAGATTCCATACTCTACTTAGTACGGAATGCACATATGCAAGACTCATACAAATAACTTTAAAATTAGGAAGCATAAAAATAATTTTTAAGACTATTTGTTAAAATAATGATTGTAACTGTACATAATGGCTCAGTATAATTAAAAGACTTTCCAGTGGAATAATGAAAATATTTCATTTGTCCATTAGGTGGCAGCAGAATTCTTCCGTACCGTTAAGTTTTCAAACTCTATGTCTTCTGCGCCTCTTTGCTATTTGGACAGTTTAGGCTTCATGTAGAAAAATAATGCTCAGTTGTTCCCTCTTAGAGGAAAGAGCTCTGTAAACACCGAATCAGTAGTTCATTGAATCTAAAAGTTTACTGGTCAATAAACTATTTGCTGAATTTCTTTAAAGGGAAACAATATTTTCATTTCTCAATCTAATCAAAGTATTACATCAACTTCTCAATACTATTCACAACATTTTCTACTTCTATAAATGTGGCTCCACTGGGTGAGCCTGATGTTGAACACATAGACATCTGTAACAGGAAAAACGTCAGGCTGCCACTTCTTCTGCTCTCTCCAACTCCTGTTATTTGAGCAAAATCTCCTTTCTATCTACAAGGAAACTTCCTGGCTTCAAGCTAAAGTTTTCAAAGCACCATAACACACTATGAGTACTAGTCTATGTATTTAAGCCTTCCTAAATAAAGCAATATCATCCACCCCCTTCATCTACAACTTTAGTAATATTAGAAACTTCAGTTCCATTCCCAAAGTTCAGCTATCGGGCTCCCTTTCAGCCTTTACCTTGATCCTTATCCTGAAGTGTAGCCAACAGGGACTCAAATGGGGACAGGATTATACCAAGAGCAGAGATCTAAAATTCCTGCACAGTGCTGCTGCCTCCCAGAGGAAAAAAAAAATCCTGAAACACAGGCAGTGTGACACTCTGCCTTCCATAGCAGCTGGGCTCACAGGCTGAGGGTGAGAGTGAGGGTGAGGGTAAGGATAAGGATCAGGATCAGGATCAGGTTGAGGATGAGGTTGAGGTTGAAGATGAGGATGAGGATGAAGATGAGGATGAGGTTGAGGAGGAGGACAAGGACGAGGACAAGTTTGAGGTTGAGGATGAAAATGAGCACGAGCACAAGGATGAGGATGAGGATGAGGTTGAGGATGAGGGTGAGGATGAAGATGAGGGTGAGGGTGAAAGCCTCCCCTGCAGAGTGAGATGGGCTCCAGATGCAGGCAGCCTCATTCAGGCACCTCAGGAAGGTCATGGGCCAGCACAGCTCCTAGGATCTTAATGGTGTCCTTCACTCATGTTCTTCTCTTAGTCTAATCTTAAAAGGCTTTTTCTTTTTTTAATTTATTTTTTATTTTATTGAAGTACAAATATCAATCAGACAGTTTCAAGACACCTTAACCATTCAGATTCGATAAATTAATACATTGCAAACTGTTTTCATAATGTTTTGGTATTGTACAAGGTGCATACATGGTATTATATTTACAGATATTATTTTAGCAAAAAGGCTTTTTCTATGCTGTAGATAAAGCTGTAGCATCCAAACTCATACTCAAATCTCTTTCTCCTCTAAGGCAATTCTCCTTTCCCTTTCTGAAAGTTTCTTTTGGTTTTTAAAAGCAAAAGAAAAATGTCTGATATTTTCTTATAATATATGATACAAGGTAGAAAATCAGTGGTCCAGTTACCAAAATGAATCAGTTTTAGTATCTCCAAATTTTACTTTTCTCCTGATAATCATTGTCATAGCAATTCTGTGCTCATATTATTTTGTATTTTATAAGCCTAAGTGAAAGATAATTCTTCACACAACAGAGTGCACAGATCTTAAGAATGCAGTGTGATGGGTCCTGACGAATATCTATTTCCCTGGGTGGTGGCTGACACATTGTGTCAACCTCAGATGTCGGGAGCTTGCCTGGGACACCATATCCTGGGGTGTGGGACCCTGCCCTAGAGTGACTCGGCCCAGAAAGGGTATATGCAGGGTTGACTAAAGCTTCTGTGGGTCCCACTTCCTGGGAGGAGTCTAAGCCTCACGCAGCTGCGGCTCCTCCTCTGCTCTTCCTTGTCTTCTGCCACCGTGAGCTGCTGCCGTCTGCCTTGGAGCCAGCAGAGTACGGGCTGAAACCTCTACTAACTAAGCTGTATAAGCCTTTCCTTTCTTAATTTTGCATGTCAGTATTTTGTCCCATTAAGAAATAAAAAGTAACTGAGACACCTTGTAACCACCATCTTAATAAAGTTGGTTACTCATTAAATAATGAATAACTACATGAATGTACCCAACATTTACTTTTTCAAGTGAATTCTCAAATTCAGCAAAGCACAGGAGCACCCTGTGTTAGTCTTTCTGGCATCTCCAGGCAGATGAGAGCACTGTCCCCTTCGCTTGAATATCACAAGGGAAGAATCTAAAGATTTCACTCAGATGAAATTGTTGTGGATCCCGGACTCCAGATCTAATCAAGTCAATTGCATCAAGATGTGCCAAGGGAGGTCACAAGCATAAGAAAATACTCCAAAGACAATTATTGAACTAAGATGATGGGAATATGTGTGTGTGAGAGGCATTGTTTACTTTTATCTATTTTCTAAAATTAATTTAATATACAGTGGTCCGTTGCATTTCATGGTTTAACTTTCACAGACTCACTGTTTAGTGGGGTTTCTTTTTTGGTGGAACCAGGGACTGAACTCAGACCTTTGAGCTTGCCAGGGAAGCACTTATCCTACTGAGCCATCTCGCCGGCCCTGTGGGTTTCCAAAAAATATTAATCTAAATTATTTATCACAGATTTTTCACTATATCATAGGATTTTGCAGTGCCATATGGCATATATAACAACATATGTTGTTAAAATTATGTAGGTTTATGCGTTTAGAAGATGTTTTTAAAAGTGTGGGAAAGGTTTATAAGAGTGTGAGCTTATAAAGCTTTAAAATATGTATATAATCAAATAAATATGATGCTGCTACTTCACTGATTTTCACTTATCATGGGCTTGTCCAAAACATAGCCTCTGCAATAAGTGAAGGACCACTGTATATTTATATTAGTTTTAAAGTATAAGATTCAAAGAAAATTATAAAATAAGATATTTTCATCATATTGTCAATGATACCTCTGAAGTCAAACACTCAAAATGTTGTAGACCTTCTCTGCTTTGTAGGAGACATCTTTCCCTCCTTCAGTGTCTAGTGCTGCCTATTGAAACTGAGCACTCCACCAGGAAGACACTGCTGCCCCATTGGGTGTCCCAGCCCCTGAGGCTTTTCCAGCTTCTCATCCAAGAGCTGTCTCAGGTCCAAAGCCACTTCTCTGAGCTCCATGACTCCTGTCATCTCTATCATTTCCTCATGGTTAGAGCACACACTTGGAATGACAGTCTCTGATCAAAACAAGGATGAAAGTCCCTAGTGATACAAAAAAAAAAAAATCAACTTGCTGGCATGAGGAGCTTAAAAGACACAGTAGAGCCCTGCCATGCCCTGGGAGGCAATTTGGGAAGCTATTGTCCCAGTCACTGCAACGGCATGCTTGATTAGAGTTATGGATGTCCCAACCAGTTAGCAGTAGTTTAATTTCTAAAAAGAACTGATTCTGAGACTCAGTTGGAAGAAATGTCACCCCTTTTTTCTACTATTTGCTTTATACCTTTAAAGTAAAACACATGCCTTCAAGGTCAGAGTGGTGAAATAGATTCCCCGAGCAGAACTTAATCAGAACCATTCATTCCTCAAATGCTCGTATTATATTACAGGTGAGGAAACTGAAGTTCACAAAACTACCTTGCCTGCCATCTCAGACCCAGTGAGTGTGAAAGCTGAAAGTTAAACCCAGAGCTTTAGATTCATAGTGGCCTCCCTGCCCCTCTGGAATTATTCCTTCAGGATGAAAATACATTGCACATTGGGCTCAGTGGAGTCCCACCACAGGAATGCAAGCAGCTAACACATGTGTTTGGGAGGCACTAGGCAAAATTTCTTACGCCAGCACATCTTTCTCATTGTCCAGAGTGTTTGCTTATCCACTGCTTCAAGTCTTCAGGAACCTAACTGAATGAAAAGAGTAACAACTTCTGTGCTCATCAGTTGATCATTGAAATCAAAACTGTACTGTAGTCTTTTCATCATCGCTTGGCCTTCATCTCTCATCTGCCTCCCACTATGTCCTCACCCACCCCAGGCTGTATTCAGCATGTGTTGAGGTAGCACCAGCTCACGTGTGCAGACAACAAGTTTGTCAGGGGAATTTTTCTTTTTTTTGCAGTGCCAGGGAAAAAACTCAGGATCTTGCACTTGCCAGGTAGGTGCTACTGAGCTATATCCCCAGCCCCTACCAGGGGATTTTGATGTACTGTTGTAAGATAAGAATAGCTGCCTCATAAAGATTTAGCTGATATTTATGAGGCAGTATTTATCAGATACTGAAGAGTAAATTAGAGACAATAAGCACTTTTTATTTTCCTTTTAAATAAATTTACGGCCGATCTTGAGTCAAGGACTATATCAGGCTCCAGTAACATACTGAATAAACAAGCTGGCCGTGACCACTGTTTTCATGAAGTTTGAAACTTATTACAGCACATTTAATTCTATTCCACTCATGAGAGAGTCAAAGATTTAAAGATATTAGGAGGGGCCTGGGGAGACAGCTCAGTGCTCTCTATGCCCTGACAAGCGCAAGGACCTGAGTTTGATCCTTGGTATAGCATGCCATGCTGGCCCTGGAGCCCCAGGGTGCACTGTGCCACCCCAAAACTGGGTGTGGTGGTACATGCCTATAATCCCAGCACTGGAGAGGCTGAGACAGGAGGAGCACTATGAGTCCGAGCTGTGTAGTGAGAGCCCGTACCAAATAAATAAACAAACAGATCTTGTAAAAAAGATTAAGCATATTAGGAAGTATGACAGAAAGGAAAAGAAGATTCCTCTCTCTAAGGTTTTAAGAAAGGTAATGGTAACTAAAAGGAAGCAAAATAAGTACTCAAATTTCAGAAACAGAGACAGTAACTTGAAATAATAGATGTTCAAAACCCAGCTTACACAAACACCAATTCGGCCACTTGTGGGTCACATTCTGAAATACTGAAGAGAAAAAAAGTCACTGAAGCCTGGATTAAGGGAGTAGAATGAACAATACTAATATAAAATTAAGTAAATAAATACTTAAATTGTCCATGAGGGGATAAAATAATCCTTGAGAAAGCAAAGGATGAATGTAATTCTTAAAAATATTTATCCATCGTTTGGACAATCCGTAATTATTTCCACAAAAATATCAGCTAGTGACATGGAAGACTGGACTAGAGAAACCTGAAAAGTACAACCTGATGATGAAATTTTATCAAGAACTTAGTTGAAAGCTGTACCTTATACTATTTAATTCCATAATGTCTACACCCTCAACACGCGCGCGCAAAAAAACACACACACACACCACATGCACACACACACACACCACATGCACACACACACACACACACACACACCACATGCACACACACACACACACACTGGTGTTCCTTGTTCCATCCCACACAGGAGGCCCCTCATTGCAGGCTATTTTTCTTCTCCAGCTTCACTGCCCCAAGTGTACATGAGTCTGGTCACGATGCACTAATCTACTTCCCAAGTAAGTCAGCGCTGTAACGGTAACTTGTTATGCATTTTCTCTTTCTTCTGTTTATAATACTCTTACAAACCTTTTTTAAAAATGTATTTAGTACAGGGTCTGCAGCCTCTGCAGGGTCTACAGGGTCTCACTACTAGGCTGGACTAATAGTGATCTGCCTGTTTACAGCCTCCCAAGCTCTGGGATTACAGGTGCGAGCCACCACATGCCCAATCTCAATGACTGTCTCAGCGTGCCCCGGGGTCAGGGCCAGCATAGCAGTTACTCTTAGGATCTTGAGAAACAAGTCTGATTGTATTTGTTTGCTAGAGATGCCATGATAAAATACCACAGGCTCCATTACTATACCACAGAATTGATTTTTTGCACAGTTCTGGAGGCTGAAAATGCAAAGCCAGGAAGGCTGATTTCTTTGGAGCAGTTGTTCCTACATTTGTAGTTGGCTGTCTTCTTCTTGTGACTTTGGATTATCTTCGCATGCTGCTATGTCTATATCCATTTTTGATAAGTAGACCAAGCAGATGGGATTAAAGGCCTCATTTTGACTTGACTACAACTTTAAAGATTCCAAACACAGTCACATCTGGGTTATGATGCATCTTAGCAGCTTTGCAAAGGTAACAATGCAGGACACATAATTTATAGAATGCTTTTTATGTATGTGGTACAGGGTCTCACTATGCAGCTCAGATTCATAATGATTCTGTTTTCAGCCTCTCCAGCGCTGGGATTACAGGCCAGCACCACCACACCTGGTCTTGGTGGCTTGCTCAGTGTGCCTGGGGGCAGGGCTGATGCAGCATGTGGTGCCAGGGATTGAATTCCAGTCCCTTGCTTGCCTAAGAAGGCACTTAGTCTCCTGAGATATCTTGCTGGCCCCAGAACTACTTTATAATAGTCACCCAAAGAGTCACATACAAAGAGGGCAGAAAACCTGTCTACACACTAAATACCAAAGAATCTAGCTAGGGGCCCCGATCTCCAGCCGAAGACCTAGAGCCCATAACAATGCCTCCCCCCACGAGTTCAGTTGGAGATCAAGAGCCCACAATAATGTCTCGAGCAGACCTGTCTCATAGCTCTGCACAGGGAAGACCCAAAAGTCAGTGGTAGAAGCTAGAAAGTCTGTGCCAGCAGGCTGAGGGATCTGCACTGGGGCCAGGAAGCAATGCTCAAGAGCTCCCCCAAAGTGAACTGTACCTATTTTCAGCCATGGTAACATCCCAAGCTCCTTGCACAAGGAGTTTATCAGGAAAGCCAGCATGACAAGCTCCTCCAGGAAAACCAACCACTTTCTGCAGCACCCAGAATCTCCCAACAGCTTTCCTTCTTCTCCAGTTCTGCCTCTGATGCTGCCGGAAACAGTCCTCAGGTAGGCCCCCCACGCCCAGCACCACACTGGTTCAGTTTAGCTGGGAGCTACAAGCTGACCACCAGCTATCAATCCACCCCACACCGGAAGTTGGGGCTTCAGCTATTGAATGAGGCAGTAGGCGCACTGAGCCCACAACACAATAAAATTCTATGAAGCTGCTGATGTTTTTAAGGATCCCTTCATCTTGAGTCTTTCTGCCTTCCACCAGGGGTCTCCTCCTCAGAATCCCCAAAGTAGGACGTATGTACTTCTGTTTTTTTTTTTTTTCTTTTTCTTTTTTTGTATTTTAGGGAAGGATCTACAGGGTGTTTAGGGTCTCACTACTAGATTGGACTCATAGTGAGCCGCCTGTTTACAGCCTCCCAAGTGCTGGGATTACAGGTGTGTGAAACCATGCTCAGTCTCAATTGCTGGCTCAGCTTGCCACTGGGGGCTGGCCAGCACAGCAGGCCCAGGGATCAAACCCCTGCCCCTGCGACTGCTTGCAGGAGGTTTAATCTGCTGAGCTAGCTGGCTGGCCCTTCTTATGTCATATTAAAGGGCCTCCTTCTTCACTCCATCTTTCTCTTTTTATGGAAGCACCTGATCTTGTGCCCTGTGTGTGCTAGGTGTGTGCAACTCTTCGTACCTTGAAATGTAATTGAAGTATAAGCCCAGCAGCTTGGCTGTATTGTGGTGCCATTTCATGAGCTCGGAAAAGCAGGGTTAACCAGTTTGGGGACTATATTTTCATCTTGACCTATTCACTTTCAGTTCTATCTTCATGGAAAGATGTGGAAGGAAATTGAAAACACAACCCTGGAGTTTCGTAAAGAAACCGTACTCAAGAGTGTGGATGGCAATGAATATGATCATTCAGAGAGAGCATATGAATAAGAAAAATAATGCACCATGAGAAAATTTTTCAAGAAAAGACAATGTTTTTAAAGAGAGGATGAGGAATAGAATGGCAAGGTAGAGAAGAGAAAGGGAGGTGGATGGCTTCAACTGCATTTATCCTATTTCCCTTACTAGCCGCAAATTATGCAGTGGTTGGTTTTTTCTTAATCTTGCCACCAGGGGGCTCCATCACCTTCTCAATGTCTGAGAACTCAGCAAAGGGACAGCGACAGTTGCTGTTTTTGTCTGGCGCTCTTCATTAGTAGAAGTTCCAATGAGCAGCTTGTCATCATCTGAACTTCAGGTTTGCTGACCTCCAGGTAGTGTCTAGCATTGACAATGCTGTGACGTGTTAAGTGGTTTTGTCTTTTTTTTCTTTCTTTCTTTTTTTTGGTATTTTTGGTTGTTTTATTTTGTTACTATTTTTATTTTGTTACCATTCTGGGGATCAAATCCAGGGCTTTAGAATGCTGTTTTTAACTTAATTTAATTTTTTTTTTTTTTTTGGCAGAACTAGGGATTGAACTCAGGCAAGTGCTTATTGCCAGGCAAGTGCTTATTGCCAGGCAAGTGCTTATTCCCCTGAGCCATCTCCCTGGCCCTCCAGGGCCTTATTGTGAGCACTAGACAACATTTCTACCACTGAGTCATGTCCTCAGCCACCACAAGATAAGTGCATGTTCTTTTATCTCAGTAATTGGGACTGATTGCCTAGGACTGATTACCTAATGTACAGATCATATACAGTTTAGTAAGCCCCCCAAAATTTGATAGCTGAAAACATATGCAACAAATTTTATTTTTTCTTTGAGACAGTGATTGGCTATGTTTCAAACACTGTATTGGGCCTTGAAACATTGATTTTCTTTTTCTTTTTTTCTTTTTGAGACAGGGTCTTGTTATGCAGTGCAGGCTGGCCTTAAGCTTACTTTGTAGCCCAGGCTGGTCTTGAACTTGCAACAATTCTCCCTACTTCAGCCTTCCAAGCGCTGGGATTAAAGGTGTGGTGCCATCAACACCCAGCAGCATTGATTTTCTAAACATCAAATCATGTATTAGTTATTCTACTTTTATGAGTCTGGAAATTCTCTTTGAACTTTAAAAAAAGAGTTCTGTCTCTTGCAGTAAGCAAAGGAAGGTTTGGATAGGTGACGCTAACAAATATTTATTCCTTAAATTTTTCCTTCCTTTATTCCTACAGAAAGCATTCTCTCTCTTATGTCAACTTTGCCTGTAACCAGTCAAATACACTGGAATATGTGGTTTTATGTTACATCTTAAATATTTTACTAACATAAAAAAGTATCTAATAATACTGAAAAGAAAAAAAAATTCACAATATCATCCAGACACTCCAAACCTTATTAGTATGTTGCCGTGTACCTATAGTTCTGAGCAGTACAAAACAAATGATATATACTGTTAGCTTATATTTCCCAGAAGCATGAGTCTTTTCCTACATAATTAGAGCACCACCACACACCTAGAAAACTTAGGAAACCTCTTCCTGTCATCTACTTTCCAACCATATTTAAATTCCACTTCTCTCTAATGTATTATTACAAGTTTTATTGTTTTTAATTCTCAAGCCAAGGTTTAATTAAGAGTCCAATATTGCCTTGCATTATAATGTCCTCTGTAACTTAAAAGAATACAGACTACTTCTTCCTTTTCTTCCGTGACAGAGACTTGTCAAAGAGACAAGACAAACTCTTTGGGGTAACACTATATATGCCCAATTTGTCTGTTCAGTTACTCCTGCCATCCTTTACACTGCTACTCTTACCACCTGCATTTCAAATTTTTTAATAGAATAGAGCTTAAAGCTAGAAGCTGAGTTACAATCAAGGTAGTCCTTCTTCCCAGTATAAACCTCTCAAACCACTGATACTTTAAAAATGTCAATTCCTAGTGTATTAATTCAGAGTAATTATTTACTCTGAACTTGTCATCTGTGTTTTGACAACCTTATGCTGGTTTTTCTTACAAAGATTTTGAAATTTTTTTATTTGTTGGGTTTTTAATTGTTTTTGTTTTTACTACCAGGTGTCTGTGGTGCGTAATAATTGCACTTACCGCGGGGAGTTGGAACATATGCGTAACACTTTCCACTTCCCTCACTGCCCTTCCTATATCCTCAATCCCCACTTCCCTTTTGTAAAAACCTTCAATATAACCAGTTTTATGAGTTTTAGAACAGCTTCTGCATTTTGAAGCAGTTAGAAAGTACATCCTTAATCTAATTTTATAGTTCCCTAGTGTTTCATTCCTGTACTTAAATCATACCATCTAAATGTTTGAATTTATATTGGTGTGTGCTATAAGGGGTGAATAGAATCCTTTTTTTTTCAATGGAGCCACCTAAGTGCCTCAAATCAACACTATGTATCATATTTATCACTGTTGACCCATAGAGCTCCTTTAAGTGTTGAATTTTAGTGTTGAATTCCAATATTACGAGAATAAATATAGTTTATCTTCTCTACTAGTAATTCTATTTATTTACAGTGTTTTGTTAAGAGCTGACATAACATATGTCTTATTATATGACTATAGCACTTGCTATTTATTACTTCTACCTTGTATCAATCAGATAACTGAACTCCGATTTAGCTCTTTCCTGATTACTACACATTCCTTTCCTGGTAGTAGCTGGGAGAAATAAGGAAAGCTTACACCTCTGACTGTGCGGCAGCCCCTCACTTGTCACAGAGGTTATATTTCAGACACCCCCACGATAAGCAAAAATCAATGAAGTAGTGACACTATATTTGTTTTAGTATTTATATATATTAAGGTTTATAAACCCTTTCCCCACTCTTATAAACCTTTCCCACACTTTTCAAAGCATTTCTAATGTTCTTAACCATTTTCTAAACTCTTAAACCTACATAATTTTAACAACATATGTATACTGTACACTATAGTATGTACGCATCTGCTAAAGAAATACATAAACAGTGTATTTTATTTCAATGTAATATGCTTTTAATATGTTAGACTTAACATTTTAAATCTATTTTTTACATATTGAAAAAAGTTCTAAGGCAAAGAGCAAGCGAGGTAACTCAGCGAACTTAGGCTAACTTGTGGTTAGATTCCCCGTGCCACATGTGGGGTCAGCCACACCTCCAGGCCCCCTAAACTGGCCACCGGACATGGTGGTGCATGCCTGTAATCCCAGCTCTTGGGAGGCTGAAAACAGGAGAGTCACTGCGAGTCCAAGCTGTGCAGTGAGACCCTGTACCAAATACATTAAAAAAAAATTAGGCAAAAATCATTAAAACCCATAAATACTAGACATATAAATGTGTATGCAGTACTCTACACTATCACAAAATCCTGTGATGTAGCAAAAAAATGAATGATAAATAACTTAGATTAATATTTTTTGAAAACCATAAAACAATAGGTCTGTGAAAGTCGAAAGGCAAATAGCAAGGGACTACTGTATGTACAATATTGACTAGGCAATGAATAGGCTCTCAGTAGGAAATGAACTAAATTGAGTTTAACCTGAATGAGCTCAATGTAGTTGCTTGCTGTAGAAATATAACACGAAATAACTAATTCATTTGCTGGTAACAGAATCAATGGGATAAAATTATATCTATATAATTAGCCGTAATAATTATATATAATAATATATAATATATACTAGTAACATATACATTATATAATAAATGATATGTAATTATACATAATAATATGATACATGATATATAATAATTATATACATATGTCTACCCTATGTATAGGACTTTATTGAAGGAGAGGGGAGTTATACATTGGGTAAGTCTTTAAGCAAAGCACTTGATGCTTTTGCCTTTGAACACCTAGATTCTCCTATGCACATATAAATACTAATACAGCCTGTAATCCCAGCACTCGGGAGGCTGAAGCAGGAGGATTGTTGTGAGTTCGAGACCAGCCTGAGCTACAAAGTGAGCTTAAGGCCAGCCTGAACTGTATAGTGAGACCCTGTCTCAAAAAGACAAAAAAAAAAAAAAAAAAAAAGAATAGAAGAAATATGACGGAAAATTAGTTGCACAATTCACTTCCCACAGATCCAAAAGGAGCACAGTGGCCTTATGTAATGTGTCACATCATTATTTTGAATAATCCATGTGTTTAAATGATAGGATTCTGAAATTGCTACATCCTCTTATGATAGAAGTAAATGTTGTTTCTCAGATTCAGTCTGAGGATTAAAGGTCTGAAGTTTAAATGAACAGAATGTACATCTCTTTCAGAACTATAATTGATTTTCCTTCTTACCTAACTATTACAGTAAAAGCTACACCAAAACAGTCACCACTGGGCTAGGGCTATACCTTTTTAGGACTGATTCAACTTGTGGAAAACAAATTAGTAGCTTTTGTTCACACTGAGGCTTGCCAGAGACTTCTGTTTACATTACAGTGAAGAGGCAATCTTAAAAGCACACTTCTGTGTGCGTTTTTAGCCATGACATACTAAGCTCCAAGGAATTGGAGCCCCCAAGAAAGGCAGACTTTTTCTTTTTAATACAGGGTCTACAGGGTCTCACTACACAGATCCTACTCCTAGTGATCCTCCTCTTTTTCAGGATTTATATTTCACAAATATCACTCAATACTCACTGTGCTTGCCCACAAAGAAATATTTTATCCTGAGAAACACAAGTATTCCTAGAAAATTACCTCAATAAATGCAATGCTATAATGTCACATAGTTTTCACAATCCTATTTTCATGTCACATATTCTTTGCCAAAAAATACACCAAATGTATACTGAGCATTATTGTTAATGCTTATTTTTTATGGGAGGAATGCACTTTATTTTTGTACTTTTTACATAATGTCTAAATTAATTCAGCAATTCAAAAGGCATTCTGCATTCTGTATTTAGGTGAAAATAAGTGTATAGTATAGATTTTCTGTCAACAGAAAGAAAAATGATGTTTTGTTCTTGGAGGAGAGAATGAGTATTTTGTGACAGTATTTTCCTCAGGATTATAAAGGACAGAGGCGCTTAATAACACCGGTGAGTCTTTCATGAGGAAGCATGTTTCATCACAGGTCATTCTTATAATTCTTCAAAATTGAATTTAAAACCTAAATTTTCTGTAGTCATGACATGAAAAAGCTGGCCAGGAGACATTTTTGGTTTTCTTTTTAGTATTGTCATATGAACCAATAAACTAGATAACCCAGTTCAAATTGTGTCTCTGTCCTATGTGATTACATAATAACAAGACAGACTGACCTTTAAAGGTGTAGCAAAGTAAAAACTTTATCACTCTTTTCTGTTTAAGTTGAGTAGCCATGTGACTTAGTTACCTTTACTGTTGCTGAGACAAACTACCTGACCCCTAAAGTCAAAGGAGGAGAGGTTAATGTAGCTCATGGTTTGTAGAGCTTTCAGTTCATAGGCTCCACAGCTGGGTGACATGGCAGAGGGGCACGTCAGGCAGAAAAGCCAGCAAACAAGCAAGCAAGCAACAAAGACCAAGGCTCTTCTTGTTCCTTATGCCTTATCTAGGCTACCCACATAAAGGGGTAGCACTCACAACTTCAATTCTAGCATTGCACTCTAAATCAATCCCAATGTCACAGACTAGATCTGGCCACCTTGAAAAGCCCCACCTATGATCATATGAGGTTTTGAGGGGACATCTGGACACAAGGCATAATGCCAACATAAGCCTTTGAAACTATTGAAGGAGTTATATAAGTCTCTTTCCATTTTTGTAAGGGCACAAAACTATTAGGATTTATCAGTAAATGTCGGGGTTGAGAGACATTACTGATATTCCTTATAAGATTCAATAACTTTTAAGACTGAGACAAGTTTGTTCAGTTTGTTCAGCAGAAAAAAAAAGGAGTCTATCAAGATGGATCAACAATTTTATTGAGAGAAGTCCTTTCTTTTTATGGTCAAAAATCCAAAATAGTGGAAGTGAACACAAATTGTATATCCTGCTGAATAATAAAGGTTGTACGTATTTTGTTCTAAATTAAGCATCATACATTGAAGTGATTTTTTTCGAAGAATCAGAAAAATAAAGACAGCCTTATTGTTTTGTGGTTCATCAAATTGTCTGCTATAAATTCCCTCCCAGATTCTGTCTTAAACCCTCATTTCAAAATACAATAGAAGCAAGATAAGCCCAAGAATAGGATGAAGGTTCTCATTATCTTTGGATGTCTAAGGCATGGATCTCAGTTTAAACAAGTATTTAAATTGAAGATAGAAGAGGGAGAGAAAAACCTAAGCTCATGACAAAGAAATAAAAAATTAGGACTGTAAGAGACATAAAGACACTAGCTGGGAACTTTAGAATAAAGTATATATATGCAAAAAACATCTCCCACAATCCTTCTCACATAGGACGTGTGATATCTTACTGTGCAATTCACATTCTTACTAGACAATGCTTTTTTCTAGAGCAGTGTGATCTGCAGCCTCTCGATTCAAAGGAAAATTCTGTGATTGCTTCAACAGAGAAAGTTTAACGATTGCTATGCCATGAGATTTATGAGGGCTGCTCATATAGGAATGTGAGGATGTGCACCCTTCTAACCCAGCCACCGTGCTGTAAGGAAGTTCAAAAGGCCACTAAAGAGAGAGCACAGACAGAAGCCATATATAGAAATCGTTGCTGACAGTCTTGCTTAAGGCCAAGCATCACTCAGCTAGGACATGACGAAGCTACCACATGATTTAGGCCTCCACCCGGACAACTCAGTCTTCTGCAGCTTTTATGACTTCCAGATAAGTCCCTGACATCCTGGGACAGGACTGACCCACTATGCCCTATCCTAGGTCCTGCTCCCATGAGTTCTAAGCCTATGCATACAGCGTGGCATTGGCTATGAGTAGAAGTGAGAAGGAACTCGAGGGACTTTAAAAGTTTAAATGGTTGACTTTTAAGTGAAATAAATCAGACCTACATATACAAACATCATATTGTCCCCTTAGCATGAGAACCTGAAAGAAAAAAAAATCTGAAGGGTTACAGTAGATACTTGGAAAAGGGAATGAACCTATGCAAAAGGAAAGAGTTACTAAGTTGAAGAGGAGACAGGAGAGGGACTGGGGAAAGAGATTTATCTATGTATGCAAGCAGGTGGTTTGGACATCTGTACTATGCATTTCTGCTGCTCCATGGAAAGGAACAGATAATGCTTAATTTGTTTCATCTCCTTTTTCAATTGTTTGACCTTTTTCTTGTACTAATTTTTTTCTATTTTATTTTACTGAAGAACAAATACCAATAAGACAGTTTAAAATCAAATTACTAGGATAGATTCAACAACTAATGCATTGCATATTGTTTTCATAGTGGTTTTTGTTGTACAAGGTACATACATGGTACTCTATTTATGAACACTATTAGAGCAGATACCTCTAATCAATGAATTAAGAGAATGTAGCTATATACCTGTCTTTCTTTAAAAGCTGAATTATAGTACAGTTTCAATAATTAATACTTAAATTAAACAGTATGGTTCTTCCTTTGTATCCCCTTTCTTTGTTTAGGCCTGTTAAAGATGGGTATTCTATTGTCATTCAATTTTTTTTTTTTTTTTTTTTTTTTGGTGCAGGGTCTCACTATGCATGCAGCCCACATTCATAGCGATCTTCCTGCTTTTTGCCTCCCATGTGCTGGGATTACAGGCGCGCGCCACCACGCCCGGATTGCATCGCCGGCTCAGCGCACCCGAAGGCGGGGCCGGCGCGGCTAGGGGAACCAAGGATCGAACACTGGTTCCTACGCTTACCTAAGCAAGCGCTTAGTCCGCTGAGCTATACCACCGGCCCCGTCATTCAATTATTATAGGTGCTTGAGTTCAGCAAAACAATCCAACACAGTCCGGCAGTCCACAATAATAGTGGATTATCCGAAGAAGTTGTTGACTAGACCATTTACAGTTCAGTTTATTATTATACCCTTATTTTATATACCTCATTTTTATACTTTTCTGCTGGGTGGTTAAGATCAAGATAAAGCAAGACCTATAAAATAAAAAATGTAACTTTTGTATCTGATGAGGTCAGTCAAGTCCCCTCAGGGTTTATCCTGTAACCCTGTACTCTGTAGATCCTTTGTCAGTGTCAGCCATGTGGATGAGTCATAACCATTGCTTGACCAGTTTGCCCTCTGTGAAAGTGTGAGAGACAGCTTTCTCTTCATGTGACTCTCCTTACGCACACTATAGATTGTCGATCACATTCCTCTGTGGCTCCATAATTTCCTTGATCAGAAAATTTGGGGCACAACTGAGTTCCATGATGTTACAGTACAGGTTTGTCTATGTCCTGAATCTTCACTGACCTTGAAATGTTGGCTGATCTTGCAGCCCTTCCATTTCTCCAATTCTTGATCTGCAAACTTAGGTTGTTAACCATCCAGAAGAGAAGGTGGTTATTACTCTGCAACATATGCAGTTCAGTTTACCCTAACTATCTGACTTAATTCTTTTTAGTTGTTGTTATACCTTTCTATTTGTATTTATTCTTTTCATTCCTTATACCAGGGAGACTATACAATATTTGCACATGTGTGTCTGGATTATTTCGTGTATGATTGTATGTTAAAGTGGAATCCACTTAAATATAAATGCTTCAAGTTTATCATTCTTTATAGCTGAGTAATAATATTCCATTGTATAGAAATACCACATCTTTTTCAACCATTCTTTATGTGACAGGCACCTTGGTTGTCTCCAAGATTTTGCTATCATAAATTGTGCTGCTATAAACATAGGCACACATATATCACTAGGACATGTTTTCAGTTCCTCTGGGAAAATTCCCAGTAGGGGGATAGTTGGCTTGAATGGGATTTCCAGACCTAGTTTTGTGAGGAGTCTCTACACTGGTCTCCACAATGGTTGCACCAGTCTACATTCCCACCAGTAGTGGAAAAGTGTTCCCTTTTCCCCACATCCTTGCCAAAATTTGTTGTTGGTTTATTTCTTTATGATAGCCACTCTTTCTGGAGTGAGACGGTATCTCAGTGTTGTTTTAGCTTGCATTTCACATGTAGCTAGTGATGTAGAGCATTTTTTCATACATTTACTTGCTTCTTTAATTTCATCCTCTGAGAAGTACGTATTCATCTCAGATGCCCATTTCTGGACTGGGTCTTTAAATTTGAAGGCCCTAATGTATCTTAGTCCTTTATAAATTCTAGAGAGCAGATCTTTGTCTGAGTAGTTATTAGTTAAGATTTTTTCAAAATTTGTGGGTTGTCTTTTCACTTTGTTGGCAATTTCTTTTGACGTGCAAAAACTCTGTAAGAGTTGATCCCAATTGTTGATTCTTTCAAGTGTTTCCCATGCAAATACATATTTGTTCATGAACTCTGCCTACCCCTATGTCTTCAAGAGTTCCTCCTACTTTCTCTTCCAGGAGACTGAGTGTTTCTGTTTTAATGTTTAGAACTTTAATCCATTTTGACTTTAACTTAGTGTATGGTGATAGACCTGGATCAAGTTTTAGTTTTTGGCATGTTGGAAGCCAATTTTTCCAGCTCCATTTGTTAAAGAGGCTATATTTCTTCCAGTAAGTGTGTTTGGCTCCTTTGTTGAAGATCAGCTGGCTGAGTATGTTTGTAGAGGCCTCTGCATCTTCTAATCTATTCCATTGATCCTCAGGTCTTTTTTGTTGCCAATACCATGTTGATTTTATCACAGTGGCTTTGTAGCATAATTTAAAGTCAGGAATTGTGATGTCTCCTGCCTTGTCTTTGTTGGCCAGGATTGCTTTTGTTAATTCTATGTCTTTTGTGGTTCCAACTAAATTTTGGGAAGGATTACTCTAGGTCTGGGAGATATGTTGGTGGTACTTTGATAGGGATTGCATTAAATCTTTTCAACAATTTTGCGAGTATGACCATCTTCATGATGTTGGTTCTTCCTATCCAGGACAGGGAATATGTTTCCATTTTCTGAAATCCTCCACGATCTCTTTTCTTAGAGTACTGTAATTTTCCACAAAATGATCTTTGACTTCCTTGGTTAAGTGAATTCCAAGGTATTCCATTTTCTGTGGTGCTATTGCAAGAGGTATTGTTTTTATAGTTTCCCGCTCAGTATGTTTATTATCTGCGTATAAGAATATTATTGACTTTTGAGTATAGACTTTGTATCCTGCCATGCTACTGAATTTGTATATAAGTTCTAGTAGTTTCTTGGTGGAATTTTTGGGGTCTTCCAAGTAAAGTATCATGTCATCTGCAAATAGTGATAATTTAACTTCTTCTTTACCTATTCTTATTCCTTTCATTTCTCCTTGTCTAATGGCTGTAGCTAATGATTCCAAAACTGTATTGAATAGGAGTGACAGAGGACATCCTTGTCTTGTACCAGATCTAAGAGTAAAAGATTTCAGTTTTTCCCTAGTTAGAATTATATTAGCCATTGGGTTGTCGTAGATGGCTTTTATCAAATTGAAGTAGAGGCTTTCTATTCCAATTTTCTTTAGAACTTTGAAAATGAATGAGTGTTGGACTTTGTCAAAAGCTTTTTCTGCATCAGTTGAGATGATCATGTGGTTTTAGATTTCAGTCTATTAATATAGTGTATTATATTTATATATTTTTGAATATTGAACCATCCTTGCATCCCTGGGATGAACCCTACCTGGTCATGGTGTATGATCTTCTTGATGATTTGCTATATTCTATTTGCCAGGATTTTGTTGAGTATTTTTGCATCTATGTTCATGGGAGAGTGGCCTGTAGTTCTCCTTTTTGGTTGTGTCTTTCCCTGGTCTTGGAATCAGTATTATACTTGCCTCCAGAAGTGATTTTGGGAGGAATACTTCCTTTTCCATTTCATTGAAGAGTTTGTGGAGTGTAGGGATTATATCTTCTATAAATTTCTTGTAGAATTCAGCTGTGAATCCATCAGGACCTGGACTTTTCTTTGTCAGTAGGCTTTTTATTGCATTTCATATTCTGTTGGCTGTTATTGGCTTATTGAGAGTTGTTATATCTTCTTGATTCAGTTTTGGTAATTTGTACCTTTCTGTGTCTTCTAGTCTGTGAGTGTAAAGATTCTCAAAGTAACTATTGATAATCTTCTGAATTTCTGCTGGGTCTGTGGTGATTTTATCCTTTTCATTCCTCATCGCTCGTACTTGAATTTTCTTTTGCCTCTTTTTGATGAGGTTGGCAAGAGGCTTATCAACTTTATTTAGTTTTTCAAAGAACCAACTTTTTGATTTGTGGATTCTTTGAACTGTTTTCTTCATCTCAATTGAATTAATTTCTGCTCTAATCTTTTTGATTTCTTCATGTTTTTGTGCTCTGGGTTTCATTTGCTCTTCTTTTTCTAGTTGTCAGAGGTGCAACATTAGGGTGCTAATTTGTTCCCATTTTGTTTTCCTAATGTGTGAGTTCATAGCTATGATTTTCCCTTTAAGAACTGCTTTCATCGCATCCCATAAATTCCGGTAAGTTGTGCTTGAATTTTCATTGAATTGTAGATATTGTTGAATTTCTTCTTTAATTTCTTCTGCGATCCATTGATTGCTGAGTAGGGTGTTGTTTAGTTTCCATGAATTTAGTGGGTTTTTCTGGTTTCTTTTGTCATTTAGTTCCAGTTTCATTGCACTGTGGTCAGATAATATGCATGGGAGAATTTCTGTTTTCTTGCATATACTTAAGTGTGACCTATGGACTTGTATGTGGTCTATGTTAGAAAATGACCTATATGCAGATGAAAAAAATGTTTATTCAGCTGTGGTTGGGTGGAACACTCTGTATATGTCCACCAGGTCCTTTTGTTCCAAGCTCTGGTTCAGTTCTGCTACTTATTTGCCAATTTTTTCTCTGATTGACCTATCTTTTTGAGATAAGGGGTGTTAAGGTCTCCTATTAAGATTGTGGTCTTGTATATCAGATTTTTCATGTCCATTAAGATTTGTCTTATATAGTTGGGTGCTCCTGTGTTTGGTGCATAGATATTTATGAGTATTACCTCTTTCTCTTGAATTTTTTCCCCTAATCAATATATAGTGGCCTTCTTTATTTTGTATGATTCTTGTTCGTTTGAAGTTGAGATTGAGAACAGAATTGCTACTCCTGCTTTGTTTAGAGGTGCTGGGGCAGGTAGTATTGCTTTTATCCTTTGACTTTAAGACTATGAATGTCTATCTTATTTAAATGTGTTTCTTTCTAATGCACTGTGCCAGTCTATTTCTCTTAATTGCTGAATTGAGTCCACTTACATTGATGGTTATAATTGAAATGTGTTGACTTATGATCATCATGTTATTTACCTGCTGTTGTTTACTCCTTTTTGTCCTATGTTTGTTTGCCCTATTTAGTGGGTTCCTTCTGTTCTTGTTCATGGAGTTTTGGTCATTGTGGTCCCTTTCTAGAACATCTTTCAGTAGCCTGTGTCATCATCAAATTCTTTAGTTGTTCTTTGTCTTGGAAGTATTTCACTTCTCCATCAAACTTGAAAGAGAGGTTTGCAGGGTATGGTAGCCTGGGCTGGATTTTGTTTTCATGACGGACATGAAGAACTCTGCTCCATGCTCTCCTTGCCTTCATGGTTTGTGAAGAGAATTCAGCTGTAATTATGATGTGTTTTCCTTTGAATGTGATCTGCTTCTTTTCTCTAGCAGCTTTCAGTATATTATTTTTGTGTTGGATTTCTGGGATCTTGATTATTATATGTCTCGGTGTGTTTTTAGGTGGGTTGAAGTTATTTGGCATTCTGTATGCTTCAGTTAGCAGAATGTTAGATTGTGTCTTCATATTTGGGAAGCTTTTTGCTATTACTTCTGCCCATATTCTTTTTATATTATTTGTATTCACTCCTTCTTTCTCATTGATGCCTATTAATCTCACATTGTTCATCTTGGCCTCATTTTGCAAGCGATGGATTATTTTTTCCTGTATCTTCATTGTTTTTAAGAGATCCTTTCTTGTCTTTTCACTAGCCGCACCAGCATCTTCAAGATCTGAAACTCTGTCTTCGCTTTCACTCAAATTGTTTCGTAGACTTGATTGTGATTTTAAGTTTTTCTCTATCTCTTTGACTCTGCTTCATGTGATCTATTTCTTTCCTGTATTGCTCATTCAAGGAATCCATCATATTTCTAATCTCCTCTATTTTTTTTTTTTATTAATGTGTTCTTTGGAAGTAGCTGTTAATTCTTTTACTGCAGAGTTTTTTTCCCAATTGGGTTTCCTCCATATATTTCCGTAATTGATTCTCTATTTCAGATGCTATGATTTCAAAGATTTCTTTTTTTATTTCAGAAATTATTTCTGCTCTGAGTTCTTCTTTATCTTTCTGCTATTGTTTCTTTGCTTGCAGTGCTGTTAATTCATGTTTCAGCAGGAATAGTGTTCTCTGCACTTGTTCTGGTGGGGCATTGGGTATCCCCCATCATTTCTGGAATTGATCCATTTCTTCAGATGCTATGTATTCAAAAATTTCTTTTTTTATTTCAGGCGTTAATTCTTGTCTGAGTTCCTCCATACCATTCTGCTGTTGTTTCTTTGCTTCTGACTCTGTTAAGTCATTCATTTCAGCTGAGCTAGTGTCCTCTACACTTACTATTGGTGGACTCGAGGCTTGAGATTGCATTTTGCTC
Organism: Ctenomys sociabilis; assembly: GCA_004027165.1. Lineage (NCBI taxonomy): Eukaryota > Metazoa > Chordata > Mammalia > Rodentia > Ctenomyidae > Ctenomys > Ctenomys sociabilis. The sequence continues at coordinate 49,246 of PVKA01006567.1, read as the reverse complement.
ATTGTCTTTGTCATTTTGTATAGCACTGACCTCTGACCTTTGGTGTAGAGCTTTGGTGAAGTTACAACCTTAGCATATAATGAGATTCAGGTGCCAATCTATTAAGTTTGAGATTATCCAGTTATGCCTGGCCTGGATTTAGCTGTTGTGTTCAGTTCCTTTTTGCTGTAGCCCTTCTGGCACAACTGTGAGCCTGTGGTTCCCTTTTGTTGTGTCCCTGGCCCAGGGAGCACTAGGGAGCGCCAAAGCTCTCCCACACACTCACCAGGCCATGCTGGGCTTGATCAGGGGCTGGAAAAGGCACAAAACTTCTCACTCCCTCAGTGGGCTTTGGGGCAGGGGCTCCAGGGAGTTGCAGGGTGGGATGGGCTGGGGTGGATTGGCCAAGACAGCTCTTATTAATTTTTTATGTATTACTTGTGTTCTTTCTTCTTCCAATTTTGCATGCATATATCTGTTAATATGAACAACTAATTTGAAGATAACACTATGCAATAGAACAAATATTGTCAATTTCATGTTATTTTGTTCAGTAAAATTCTGGATCATTTGCAATTTTTCTGTAGTATTTAATAGTTGGCCATCTCCTGTGGGCTTCACTGTGCCACCAGCCCCATCCTCCCATAGCTGTAGCAGTATGAGGGCACTGATTCACCCATCTTCTTTAATTGCCTTGCCAGCTCCCACAGCTGCATGGCTATATAGGTCATGTATGTTATGTGCTGGATAGTGGTAGGAGGACTTCCCTCTACTCTTCCTTGGGCTAGGAGTTCCTCTACCTCCACCGTTTAGTGAATAGCTGGTCTAATATAGAAAACCAGGAGATTTTCCCCTGTGATTTTGTTTTTTCAGACATAAGGAGTTTCATGTCTGGAGAAGTCTCTGGAGGAGCAGTACTTCCTACACGTTGCAACATGAGCTCTACAGCTTGCTCAAGGTCCTCCGCTATCTGCTGCAGCTGGTGTACTTACTGGACAAGGCCAAATGCCTCTTGATTTAGCAGCTAAACCACCTACCCTGCCATTTCATGGTGAGGAGGAGGAGTTGTCTTCTATTGCTTCCAAGGCTTGCAAGATATCCCCAGACTCTACAGACTGATACCTAGTCCTCTGGGGCCTTCTAAATTCTCAAGAAGGTGGTAATGTCTATTGTCATAGTTGCTGTCTAGCCATAGTTAGGAGGAGCCATATTTGATGGACTTAACTTAACCATTTTTCAGGGCTCTCCCTCACCAATGGGCACTGTTTCCATAGCCTCCATGGGAGCACTCACCTCAATGTCCTGTCCACTATGTCAGTTGTTGCTCTGCTCAGGGGGCCCTAGGGTGATCTTTGAAGGTGAGGCCTCAGGGTTAAAGAATGTATATATGCAAGGCATCAGCAACAAACAGCTGGAAGCATGGAGCAGAGCACATCAGAAGAGTAAGTACACAGAGGTTCCTGCGTTTTTATTATGTAATTCTTCCATAGGTTGTCATCTCATGTTTACATTCTTACATAGCGCTATGACCAGCATATGCATGGCTTGCACCTGTGTTATGCCACAGCTGATAACTGTATCCCACTGTGCACCTGTGCACAGACAAGTGGGTCTGTCCTCAGGTGTCCTTAGATGCCCCTGAGCTTTGAAGTGGTCTGACTAGTTCCCCACAGTAGTCTTTCAGGAAAAGCTTAACACATCATCTGATTATTTCTCTTTTTATGATAGCAGCAGTCGGCGATACTGCTGGTTGTTATGAAATAGTGATATTCAATGCTTTGTTAACTGGAATACTTGAGACATGATTTCTCTTTAATATTGAGTTACACAGTAGAAAGACAAGGCAAATCTTCAATTTATTCTACTTATTACTTTTTTGGACAATTAATTCTTTCACTACGACTCTCCAAAGATGGTCAGTGTTGTTTTTCAATGTTAAGATTTTGTGTAAACATATTTGATGGACTTCAAACCAGGGAAATTGTTATCAGTACTGAAAGTCAAATGACCCATAGATGGCAGTCTCTTTGAGCTGATTTATGACTTCCTTTCACACGACCCCAGTAGTTTTTCAGAGCTTTCTTGTTCTTTTTCTTGTTCAGCACATTGTAGTCCCATCATATGTATTTCCTGCTCTTGACCTGGAATCAGACATTTTCCCAAGATTCTCTGGATTTCTTATACTGAGAAAGTCCACTTCAAGATGACACTATGAGAACCTGGAATATTTATTGCTATTAGGCTAGTGACTTTTACTAGACCTAGTAATCCAGATGGCTGGCTAGCCAGCTAGCTAAATATAAAGTCAAAATATAAACTATTTTAGTTTTATGATTTTATTTTACCTCTTCACATTTGTTCCATATATAGAATCTTAGTTCTCCAAGTTACAGGGAGTGATAAATTGAAATATCCTCTGCTTACTTATTTTATGTTATATCTATAACCACAACTTAATAATGTAAATACTGCTACCAATATAAATACTGAAAATGTTAAAATGTTACATGCTTTCTTGCCACTTTATTTATATTAGGTCTATTTTTCCAGGTCCTAAAGTTAATATACAATGTACTCTTATACCTTATTTAGTTGTAGTTCCACAGAAATTTATGTGCTTAAATATACTCATGCCTCCTTCCTTATGTCAGTGTCTTTCCAGAAATGTCAATTGTCTGGAGCTCATTTCTTTGGATTCTTCTGAATGGGCTCAGAAATGTTTCCCAGCTTCTTGAAGTTGATAAAACTCTGCATCCTTCATACTTGAAGATCATTTCATATAAACTGTCTGATTCACAGTGTTTTTCTTGAATATCTTATTCTAGTCTATTTTCTTCTGATATAGAATGTTTTGATTAGGTAGAAAACTGTTATATATATATATATATTATATATTATATATATGTATATAAAATGACTACAAATTCCATGCATACTTCCATAGAAAGTACAGATACCAAAAATTTTTGTTCTATTCCTCAAAATCCAGTAAATTGTACTATAATATGCTTTGCCTTTGCTTTTCTGAGTTGATGATTTTAGGTATTCAATAGAAATTTTCAATACTTAGTTTTAAGTCATTTTAATATTTAATTTTTAAATTTTTTATTAATACATAGTGTTTATATTACATAATATTTATATTCACCTTAGAAAGCAGGGGCAGGCACTTAGCACACCTTAGTTCTTTTTTTTTCTTTTTTTTTTTTGCAGAACCAGAGATTGAACTCAGGCCCTTGCGCTTGCCAGGGAAGCGCTTATTCTACTGAGCCATCTCCCTAGCCCCACACCTTAGTTCTTTATTCCTCTTTCCTCCCTTCCTCCCTCTGACTCTCTATGAGTCCTCTTCTCCTTTACAAAGGGAATCTCCCTGTTTCCTGTTGTCTTCCTTTTATTTTGTTTTCAGAATTATTTATACTTTGGATTTCTCACAGGAAAAGTCATGCATCATATTTAAACTATACCTATATTCATAGCAGCACAGTAATAGCTACATCTTGGACATGGCCTCCATTTTCATCAACAGATGAAAAGATGAAGCAACTGTTGGATGGACCTAAATGAACACCATGAAAGGATGGATCTGAGTCACTGATAGGAAAATGGATGGCCCTGGAGACCACAGTGTGAAGTGAATCGTTCTTTCAATTCAGAACATTGTTCTTGAATTCCCTTCTTTGGGGTTTGTTCCTGTGGCTAGGCTTTCCTTTTCTAAGACCCCTGAAACCTGTATGTTCCATCTGGTAGTGTTTTCAACAACTGATGCTTTATAATACTTTTTACTTTTCATTTAAAAATTATTTTTTATGGTCTGTTGCTGCGAGCGTTATCAGATTGTTCATGCTTCTAGTCTTACTTTATTGACATAATATTGTTTTCCCCATTTCCCATTTTTTCCTGAGCTTGGGCACCTCTCTTCTGAGTGTGTCTGATTTACATGATTCTTTACACATATGAACCTTTTAATACCTTTATTTTGTTTTAACATAACCACTCAGTCTTGTTCTACTGATGGCCACATCTTTTAAATGCTCTCTCATTATTTCTCAATATGTGTTTTCATTATTTTTTTTCTGCCAGGAAACAGGGAAATCCAAAACTTCATATGGATTTGACCTTAATAATTGATTATTGCTATCTTCATATTTTCCTTAGCATCTGTAATGATGTGGTTTAAAAAATCTTGTCACACATCAGAAAGGTTATATATCTACACTTACAGTAATTACATAGGCAGCGGTGATATATAGCAGAGAGATAACATGTATAGAAATAGATACATAGATATAGGTGCTTTTGGAATGCCTGCTGTCATTCCCTTCTAGCTGTTATGAACTGGAAGTATGACTGGCATGAGTGAAAACTTAAATTTAAATTTCTTAATTTAAATACTTTATCTCAAATTGAAGGAGCCACATGTAGTTAGTGTCTAGCATGCTAAATTTCACTTTTCTGCACTTCTGCTCTCCACTGAGCCTTCTCCCATTCCTATTCATGCTCGGTTTACTTGGACGTCATTTCTTATTGTGGGGACAAGAGTGCTAGATGTCAGTTCTGAGTCAGCACAGGACTGGCTGGCTTCAGCCCCTTCAGTACTTTTCACCTTTTCAGCTTCTATTGTAAAATATGTTTCATAGTAAATAACTGGAAAAGGGATTTTCTGCCCATCAGACACCACTCAATTATTTCTTTCCCTCTCTGAAACAAAATGGTTTCATGCACACATATTTTGTCTCTTTTGCACCTTGTTGTGTTTTGGGCTTTATGGAATACCTTGGTACTGGAATGCATTGTAAAGGTTGTCCTTGGTGTTATCACTTTGGTAACTAGTCAATCTTTTTGTAAATTTTTGCTATTTAATGTTGGTTTTCCGAAGGATTAATAATTACATTATCATTTTCCTATTGTCCTAAAGTGCTTTCAATAATATATTCATAAGGTAAAGTTATTCCATTAAGGAATATATCATGTCATTCACAAATTTAAAATTTGGATTCACCAAAGATTAACTGTTACTGATGCTTTAGCATACTTTCTTCATATTTCTTCTCTGTGTGTGGTATTTTTGCACACGTGAACATAGTGTATAAACAACTTTGTGTTGTGTTTTGCTCCTATAAGATTATAGTGGGGCTGGGGAGATGGCTCAGTGGAATAAGTACTTCCCTGGCAAGCTCAAGGGCCTGAGTTCAATCCCCAGTTCTGCAAAAAAAAAAAAAAAAAAAAAAAAAAAGAAGTAAGATTATAGTCATTTCCCATGATAAAAATTCTTTTTTCTTCATTTTTTTGTTGAAGAATAAGTAGCAATGAGACAGTTCCAAATCAAATAAGTAGGATAGATTCAACATTTTATACATTGCACATTATTTTTGTATTGGCCTTCTGTTGCACAAGGTCGATACATGATACTCCATGCACAAATACTATTAGAGCTGATGCCTCTGATCAATGAACTAAGAGAATGTAGCTGCATACCTATCTTTTTTTTTCCAAAGTTGAATTATAGTACAGTTTCAATAACTAACACTTTTTACATTGCTATCTTCCCAGTGGTTGCCCATAGCAAAAGATGAAGAGAGGATATCCTGTCCAAACACCATTAGTGCATATATTTCTTCTTATAGAATTACACCAAAGCACTGAATATCTATCCTAACTGTACTGTTTATACAAACACAGAATGGTTCTTCCCCTGTATCCTCCCTTTTGTTTAGTCCTGTAAATGATGGGTGTTCAATAGTCATTCAATTATTATAGATGCTTGAATTCAGTAAAACATTCCAACACAGTCCAGCAGTCCACAATAATAGTGGGTTATCCAAAGAAGTTGTTGACTAGAGCCATCAACAGCACAGCCCACTATTATGGCCTTATTGTATATATCTCATTTTTATACTTTTCTGCTGGATGGTCAAGACCAAGCTAAAGCAAGACCTATATAATAAAAAAATGTAACTTTTGCATCTAATGAGGTCAGTCAAGTCCCCTCAGGGTTTATCCTGTAACCCTGTACCTCACTCTGTAGATCCTTTGTCAGTGTCAGCCTTGTGGATGAGTCATGATCATTGCTTGACCAGTTTGTTCTCTGTGAAAGCCTGAGAGAAAGTTTTCTCTCCATTTGACTCTCCTTAGGCACACTGTGGATCATCGATCATTTTCCTCTGTGGATCCATAATCTCCTTGATCAGAAAATTTGGGGTACAACTGAGTTCCATGATGTTACAGTACAGGTTCTCCTGTCCTGAGTCTTCACTGAACTTGAAAGGTTACGGCCAAACTGTTGGCTGACCTTGCAGCCCTTCCATTTCTCCAATCTTTGATCTGAAAAAAATCTTAGGTTGTTAGCCATCCAGAAGAGAAGCTGATTATTACCCTTTAACATATGCAGTACAGTTTTCCCTATCTGACTAAATTCTTCTTAGTTTTAGTTTTACCTTTCTATTTGTATTTCTTCTTTTGATTTCTTATACTAAGGAGGTTATATGATATTTGTACATGTGTGTCTGGTTAATTTCACTTATGAGTATATGTTAAAGTGGCATCCATTTAAATATAAATGCTTAAAGTTTATCATTTTTTATAGCTGAGTAATACTCCATTGTATAGAGATACCACATCTTTTTTCAACCATTCGTCATGTGATGGGCATCTTGGTTGTTTCCAAGATTTGGCTATCACAAACTGTGCTGTTGTAAGCATAGGTACACATATATCACTATGATATGATGTTTTCAGTTCCTCTGGGACAAAAATTCTTAAGTATCTTTGTTCACTATCTGTGCTAAACCTGTCATGTGACTCATCCATTACTCACAGAGTTGAACTCCAATGTTTAGTAAATTTATTTATCTGATACAGGGTCTCAATGTGCAGCTCACTCCTAGTGATCCTCCTCTGTCACCCTTCCCAACACTGAGATTACAGGCATGTTGTGGAGGGCACACCCAAGAGCTCTCCTTGAAAGAAGAGCGACTGTCTCCATTTTGACTGAGTCTGATCCTATTTCCTCATATTGTTATGTACAGAGCTGGCTAGGACTTCTGTTTATCCTTCAGTTGGCCTTAAGCAATGTATATTGGTCTAGCTGAGGTGCTGGTGATAGTCTTTGAAGGTGGCATGCGTGTTTCCCTGGTAAGCCTGCTGCTCCTTAACGTGAGCCGGGTGGAGACAGGATGGTAGAGCTAATGTTCCGCGCTGCCAGCTGGGATCGAGCCTCGAGACAGAGGCTATGACTTCCTGGGGCTTGGAAGACTACACCAAAGCTGAAGCCCTAGACTTCCCAAAACATTAAATACTATATAATGCAGATTACTCTCTCTGCATATCCTCTCTGCATATGGCAGAGGTAAATGTAGGCCCCACACCTAGCTCGGCTCACAGTCACCTACTTCCCACAATTCTCAGTCCTCAAGCCACTCCCTCACTGAATAAAAACTGGGTGAGGCCCTGGGTCGCTCTCTTGGTTCCGGAAAGCCATCTTCGTGGCTGGACCTAGAGCCCCTTGACTCCCCGATGATTAAAAATATAACTTAGTGTCCTCATTTTCGCCGTGGGCTGCATGGAAAGTGGTAGATTGGAATCAACTTGATGGGATTCCAATAACGTAACTTTGGGATTACAAATATTGGTTTCTTGGACTGAGACAAGGACCAGGAAGTGTCTCCCACAGCATGACACACCAGTTTCAGTGGCTGGCAGAGTGTTCCCGGGTTCCAGTACTTGTGATACAACCTGGGTCCTTCCACTTTCCAGGCAGGCAGTTAGACAGCTGAGCTATCTCCACAACCTTGTTTGGTAAATTTAAACAAAAATTACTACTAGTCATTTTCTGAAAGATATGTTGATACCCATTTTCTACTGAAATATCCATATAAGACAAACTACAGTTGTATCTATGCTAATGTAATAATGCCTAATAAGATGCACAGAGGAGTTGCTATTAGAAGGGTTAATCAATGATTAGCTTCTCTAAAGAGGCCTCCTGGGACCACATAATTGAGCAGAAAGGTGTAGACATGCTTGAAATTTTACCTCATCTAATACAAAAAAAAAAAAAAACTTTACAAAGACTTTTTCCCCTGGTGTTTACGTGTCTTACTTTTCTTGCTGCTGAGGCAAGATACCTGATAGCCAAAATTAAGGGAAGAAGGGTTTATTTTACTCACAGTCTGCAGAAGATTCAGTCAATAACGTGCTGGCTCCAAGGCAGGGTGGTACATGGCAGAGGGACATCTGTTCATGGCAGCAGAAGAAATAAAAAAGCAACAAGAAAGAGAAGGGACAAGGCTCTTTCTCTCCCTTTATTAGATGCAGGCTCTGCCCCCTGGAGGTATAGCACTCACACTCCTAGTCCCAGAATTAGACCATGAATCAGTCAGAAATGCTAGGTCCAGCCACTTCCAAAAACCCTGCTTCTCAGGACCACATGAGGCTTTAAGCGGGCATCTAGACACAAACAACAACTGGCCCCCCAAAGGCTCATGGATATTCCTTAGCACAAAGGCATTTAGTCCATCTCTAAGAGTTGCCAAAGTCCTAAAGGTTTCAGCACTGCTGAAAAGTCCAAGTCATGAGTATCCTCTGAGATTTAAGGTGAATTCTTAGCTGTGAGCCCTTGTACAAATGAAAAGAAAGTTAAAAACTTCCAGTATTCAATGGTACAAGACAGACATTTTCATTTCCAAACTTACAAATAGTTGGATACAAAGGAATTGGGACCATAGCAAGTCTAGAATCCAGCAGAGCAAACATTAAGTCCTGTGGTTCCATGTTCAGCACCTGAGGCAAGATGTGAACTCCAAAGGGCATGGGTGGTTCCACGTCTGCAGTACTTCCAGTAGTTGTAGCTCGCATGGCTTCTCTCCTGGGCCTGCTCTACTTCGATCCTGCAGTTTTCCTTAGCTGATCCATTTTCATGGCTTCTCCAAATGTCTGGGGCCTCCACTGCACCTGTGGCTTCACACTATAGCTTCACCCACTACCCTCTCAGGGGTGCACTCTCAGCTTCCCAGACATTCTGAGATCTGGGTAGAAGCTTTCTGACCCATCAACTCTTGCATTTGGCATGCACTTAAGACCAGTGCCACATAGATGAGGCCAAAGTCTGCTGCCAGCTTGAACAGTAGCCAGTATTCCCTATTGGCCTAGGGCTTGAGTCTATGGATCACTGAGCACCCTGAATCCAATTCTGTGGAAAAATTCTTCTATCATTCTGGAATGTGGTACAACCTCCTCTATTCTGAAACATGGCATCTGGCATCCTCTTCTCAAAGCAAAGTCTTTCACTTTTGCAATTTTGAGGCTTCAAAGAGTGAGTTTTACTGCTTCTCATTATGGTTTGGAGAATATTTTCTATTCTGTTCCTTCATAGCAATCCAGATCTCCTCAGCTCTATCTTTGAGATCCACAGCTTTACTGACACTTCCCTTCTGGTCAAACTCACAACATTTTCAATCGTTCTGCTGGCCTCTTTGCTCATGATCTCATTATATTTGGCTCAAAGTCCCCAACAATACCCATGCCACCACTTCGGCATTAGACTACCTTAAAATTTCTTCTTACAGATTGATTAGACTTCCACCCTCAATATTAGTCTCAGGCAAAGTCTCTAGATAGGGGGAAAATGCAGAAAAGCCATAAAACACATCACCTGGAGTCAAACAGTAATGTAGTCCATCTTCCCAGCAGAAATTTCCCAAACTTACTCTTTATCAGCAGAATTTGTCAGCCTTCTGGACTTCTGAGCTCTAACAAGCACATCTCCCATATGAGTGTGAAGCCACAGGTGCCTAAGAAGTTCTGGGCCTCCTTTGATGGCCAGCACCTCTGAATGTTCTCGAACTTCTCCCACAAGCCATTCCCAAAGGCTCCTGAACCTCATGGTCAGGTATAGTCACAACAGTAGCCCCACCTCTCTGGTACCAAATTGTCTTACTTTTCTTGTTGCTGAGACAAAAACCAAAGTTGAAGGAGGAAGTGTTTTTTTAGCTCATAGTCTGTAGAGGTTTCAGTCCATAATCCACTGTCTCCAAAGCAGGGTGGCACAGGCAAATAGGCATCTACTCATGGCAGCAGAAGAAGGCACAAAGCAACAAGAGACAGAGAAGGGATAAGCTTACTTCTGCCCCTTATATTGTATGGAAGATAACCCCCCCCCACACACACACACATGAGATGCAGCTCTCACACTCTTAATCCCATCACTGGACCATCATTCCATCACAAATTCTAGATTCAGCTGCCTCCAAAACATCCATCCTCTCCAAGACTGCATGAGGCTGTGGGGTGGGGGCATCTAGACACAATCTATAACAGTATGTTTACTTTGTGCAAATTTATATGTATGTATTTTAACATGTGTATGCATGTACACCTGTTTATACATATAATCACATGTTTCTTCAGTCATTTTTTTTTTTTTTATCACCAGATCAGGGCCAATTGGTTTTAAAAAATCAGTGCATTCAAACTGAATTAATTATCTTTCTCAAGTAAATTTCATTCTTTTCTGTTTCCTATAGAAGGAAGGTATAAGATATTGTCTATTACATTTGTCACCCATAATATAGTCCTAAGAGATATGAAAATAGAATCACTATAGGTTTTTTTATTCCTTTATGGTCAATCAATTTCAGTATTTTCCACCTCTTTAATATCATTGATAATTCCTTCTAACTATCCATATCCATTTCTACTGCATCAATGGTCATATTTTATGTGGGGTCCAGCTATAATCTCATCAATCTTCTCTTTTATAATTTGTTCTATTCATCACCTACTCAATTCTAGCCAATCAAAAAAGAATCTAAAACCTTTGTCAAAGTAGGCTCTCTCCAAATTATTCTCAAACTGTTCAATAGCTCTCCAATATCTGAAGAAAATATCTATTTCCTTTTTTTTTTTTTTTTTTTTTTTGCCACTAGGCCTTGCTCATTCCTTCATAGTACCTAAAACACAAGCCCATGTCTTTGGAGGTTCAGAAAATTCTTGCCATTCCATTTCCATGATATCTGTTCTGAATACCAGTGTAGGATCCACATTGCGTGGTCTCACATGCCTCAGTAAGCACACAATTGGCTTCAGTCCCAGTAATTCAACCAGAGATGCATGCTTTACATAAGCTGGGATTAAAAAGTCTTTCTGCAGGAGAGATTGAACTCCATTTTGGGTCTTTTTCTTGAACCAAGGTAAAGTCAACTCATGAGTTGAGACTGCTTTATAGTATGCCTATGTAAGTGTAGGGGAAAAAATGCAAAATCGTTGACAAAGAGAAAGAACTAAAGCTAATGTAGGAAGAATAGCAAGATGAGAGTCCATCTGGCTCCAGAGAAGCAGTAGCTATCTTGGTTCTGGATGGTAATGCAGTACCAGCATTCTGATGCCATCTTTCATTGTCATCGTCAACATCATCATCATCATCATCATCATCAAATTAGCTCAAAGTGGTTTCTGTTAGTTGTCATCAAGAGTTCAAAGTAAAATACCTATGCATCTTCCATGGCTCAGTCACAACACTTCTCTAGGGTACCACATTTTCAAATCCTTCCTGAGCCCTCATTTGTGTGTTTTAGCACCTTTTTATCACTTTTTTTAAAATGTCATACGAGGTCTCACTACAGAGATCAGACTCCTAGTGATTCTCTTGTTTTCAGCCTCCCAAGCATTGGGATTACAGGTAGGAACCACCATGCCCAGTCTTCTGCATTTCAGCATGCCTCAGGGGTGGGCCTGGCACAGCACACTGGGGATCAAATCCCAGTCCCTGTATCTGTCTAAACAGGCACTTTAATTCACTGAGCTATCTGACCAGCCCTCTGTATCATTTTCTTACTTTTAACCTCCATAAATACTGTTTAGACCACATAAATAAAGAACTATTTTAGTGTGTGAATGTGTGTGTGTGTGTGTGTGTGTGTGTGAAAAACTATTGATTTTATTTTCTTTACTGAGACTAAAGATCATAAGAACATTCCTCACTATCATCCAGTATATTCATTTCCTCTATGTTTTACTTGACTGAAACATCAGAATTGGCCATTTATTACACTGATATGTCTATAAACTCTGTGAAGGAACCAAGGCAAACATTAAAAAAAAACAGTCTGTTCAGCATAAAGACAGAATTAGAAGGCAATATTTGTCTCTACAACTCCACCAAAAATGTACTCCCCCAAGTCATCAATAATCATTTTGTTAAATCCAGGATATACATGACCCATCTGTACAATTTCATGTTAACCAGTCCCTTCTTGAAATTCTTTACCTATTTGTTGGAATTTGTTTTTAACTCAATCTTTGAATGCCCTGCATCTTCTTTTTATGCCTGTCTTGCTCTGCTCTGCTCACTGGTTGTCTTTGATATGTTTTAGACCTAAAATATCCCCCCAAATTTTCCCCTGTGTGGAAGGCAGCTGAATCATGAAGGCATTATACTTACCATTGGACTCATCCATGGATAAATTCAGTATCTGAGTGTTAGGAGGTGGAATCTGCTTGGAAGGCCAGCAAAGATAGCTCAGAGGACTAAGTGCCTGCTTAGACAAGCAGTGGCACCCAGGTTCAATCCTTGGCACCACATACCGTGCCAGCCCTGCCCCACAATGTGCCTAAACAGGAGGATCACCAAAGGATCTGGCTGCATAGTGAGACCCTGCACAAAATACAAAAAATAATAAAATAAAATCAGCCTCTCTTCTTCTAACTTGTAGGTGTTGGGTATTTTGTCCTTAAAGGAGAGTAACTAATTTTTTTTTAAATTTTACTATCTTTCAATCCATACTTCTACCCATGGCTTTTAATTATTTATGAACAATGTTGACTCCTAAATCACCACACTAATCCAGGTTTTATCTCTAAGACTGATGTTTAGATGGCTTCATTTTGCTATTCCGAATTCAAACCCAATATATTCCAAACCATATCTTTTACCTTTAACCACCCCTAAAAGTACAACTAACCCAAACCTGGGCCTCAAGAGAGATGGTTTTCTCTTCTTGAACCATCTAGAGGTGACTATGCCACAAATGTGTGCAAAATCTTCTAGTCATTCCTCTATCAATTATATGCAATCATTAGACTTTTTAGTATATGTTTCTTAGCACTTGAATAACTGAAAGTGGTTTGAAATCTAAACTGACACGTACCTACAGCGGTACTATTTTCAATAAAAGGTTTATAATTAATATAGTAGTGACTTTCTGTGATTTGCAGAGTGAGGATTCGGGATAACAATCACTGAATTCCAATGTCTATTTTAGCCACTGATACCCGTACAAAATGATGCTATGGAAGAGAGAGAAAGACTTAATTTGATGGAAAAGAAAATGCTTCTAAATCTTCATAGTGTCATCTCTACTACTCCACCACATAAGGAGCCAAAACTTGTATTACAACATTTGTTTCATGCTTTAATAAAACTGTTTTACCAGACATTTCCCTATCTGTCAAGTCCCTTGAAAGCAGAGAAACTTCCTTGTCCTTGCTGGATCCCATATGTGTGCATGAGAGCTTACACTAGGCAAACAGGCCCAAAGTCCAGCAGGATGGTTTGGGAAAATGAGGTAGGAAAGTTCTACTTCAACTGAGTAAAACAATGACAAAAAAATTATGATCCATGTCTGTTCCATTTGTAGTTAATAATAGGATAAGTAAAATATGCACATTCTAAAACAACTAAGTAAAACAGTGAAAAGTACTGGGTAAAATGCATATGGGGTGTTTGTAGCTATACAACTTCCAGAGGCAGAACACAAAGCCATCTGGACCCAAATATTCACAGAGGGTGTTTGCTTTAAGGTTAAAGCCAGATGCCTGATTAAATGTTGTCTGGTCACGACTGTTCTCTGCTATCACCATAAACTGAGAAATGGATGTTTTCCCCAAATACCCTGGAGAAGTTGCTGAAGGCTCACGAGCAGGAGGGCTGTGTCCCCACGAATCTGAGGCGCGAAGCCTTCTGTTCCCGCTAAGGGAAGCAGTTACGCTAAATAAGCTCTAGTGTCACTTCCAGACTACCAAGGGCACAGTTTTCCTTGTAGCTTGTCCTGCAATGTCATGAAATGGATACAGTTCTGACACTCCAGGAGACTGCGACGAAACTCTGGTTTCAAGGAAGAATGACAGCTAGAGGGCTCTTAGCTTCAGAGGTGAACTTGCTGCAGCCCATATGCACAGGTGAGCAATCTTCACGGGTTAGGTAGCAAGGCTGCCGCCCAGCCCTGGGGGTTATGGAGAAGGCATTCGAGAAAAGGCGACAACAGTAAGTCACAGCTCATCGCGACAACCTCCACAATCTCTCGGGTTTCCTTTTGCCTTAAAAACAGACCAAGAAGTCAGCATCCGGCTAACCGCGTCTCCCAGCCTGAGCGTCCAAGCTGCGCACCTGCGGAGCGCCCGCCCCTTCTCGCCTGTAGCGCGGCCCCGCCCGGCCCCGCAGGCCCCGCCCCGCAGCCGCCCCGCCCCTCACCTTGCGGGCGCGAAGGTGCGTGGGGCGCCGCTGATTGGCGGAGCGCGGCGCTGCCCGGCTGCCATTGGCTGCACGCGCGTCTTTGTTCCTGGTTCTAGCCGCAGGGCGGCTGCGGAGAATTAATTGGGCGGCGGAAGTTCGACGGCGCCGGCGAAGCTCGGAGCGGGGCTCCTGAGTGCTCGCCGCGGAGCCCGAGGTCCGGGCGTGGCCCCCGAAAGCGGAAGAGGGGAGTGTGCCTGGGCCTCGGCATGGACCTGGAAGCCAAAGTGAAGAAGGTGAGCAGTCCTGCCTGCGGCGGCGGCGCTGCCCTCACAGCGCCCCGCCCCACCTGCCGGGGGCGCCACCCGCCTGCGGAGTTCTGGGGTGCCGGGCCGCTGACCCTGCGCCTGGCTCCCGACCCGCCGTGCCCAGCCTGTGAAGCCTCACAACTTTCCTGAAGTGCTTACCCGCTCCGCCGCCCCGGACGGGAAGGTCCTGGTGAGGGCGAGGGGAGGCCGTGCCGCTCCTTCCCGTAGCGGGAAGCGCCGACCCGCCTCGAGGTGCCGGGCCCTGGGGCCGGGACTTCCCAACCGCCTCCCTCCGCGCGTGAGCCCGACTGAGGCGCTGCTTCGCGCCCGCGGCTGCTGATAACTGATGAGGTGATGACCGCGCGCGCGTGTGCGCTCGTTCGGGATAGCCCCCGGGAGTAGCACTTGGCGGAACGCTCCCTCTCCGTGGCAGCTGACCTCTGTCCGCGATCACCCAGGGAACCCTGCAGCCGGACACACCCGGGGCAGCGGGAGCCGTGACCCCACCTGCACCTCGCCCAGGGTGTGGGGCCCTCGGGTCGCCTAGGAGAGAGGGGTGGGGACCCCAGGGTGACTCAAGAGAACTTGATGTCACACATTCGAGGGTGCTGTTCTGTGTGAAAGGGCTCATTCCAGGGAATTGCTCGTATTTGTGCTTTGCGCTAAATTTAAGCTAGCAAGTCTCAAGAGAAGGAAGTTGTGCCGAGCCGGGAAGGGGAACGTAGAATCGGTTTTCTTCCCTAGCTTACATGTATTTCATCTTCCGGAAGACAGATTTTCTGATTTTGAACATTCGTTCTGTTTTTGCCCAGAACTGAATCTTTGCAACTCTATGCAAATATAAAGTATTGGGTTAAAGAGGCTGTGAACCAATGAAATTTGCAATGAGAAAACAGTCCCTTGGTCTTGTGAGACCAAACTTAGGTCCCAGAAGAAAATGCAAGTGCAGGAAAACGTAAAGTAAATTCTGAGAATGGAGTAATTGTATTCCCTTCCCATTTACTATCATTCTAAAATTCTTTTACAAAAATATTTGGAGAATTTAGAGTTCTTCAGAGGAAAGAGGCAATGCGTAGGCAAAGCACAGGGGATTTTTAAGGCTGTAGTAGTATTTTGTATGATAAATGATGAATATGTGCAATCATACATTTACCAAAATCCATAGAATGCATTTGTGTGGTGTGGAATTTTAATAGTGGGTGAGGTTATATGTGTGAGAGACACACCCGAAAGTGCTTTTACAAACTTAAGACAAAGAACAACTCTGAGACAAAAAATAATCCAAGTTCTATGTGTTTTTAAGTGAAAAATCAAGACATTTAATTACAATGTTTCCTAAAGTTTCAAAATGTAGGTTGTGATAAATAGTGTCTTTGACATGATGTTGTAAATTGCCCTCTTCCAACCCCCTTTACTTTAAAAGGGTGTCTTTCAACCAAGAATCTTAACCTTCTCTATAATCTTCTTTTGCTCCACCCCAGGAAAAAAGATTTCATGAGTCTAAAGATAGGTAATCATGTGACATTAAAAACTCTTTGTCATTGGTGGTGAACTTTTAGAACAAAGACATCAACCCATTTGACTGTCAGCCATATCTTTAGTCTGGAAAGAACTTGTGATGGATTTGATTTTCAGTGGATTGAACACAAAAAGTTTTGTAGCACAAAACAGTTTGGAGATCTTCGGAATAAATTTTACAGTTTTAGCCATACCTTAAAATAAATTTAGATGTCCATTAGAGTTTTTTCTAACATACATAAAGAAAAGTTTATAATTATTTTCATAACTCACTATATTTTGATACCTACTTCTCTTTTTTTTGACTTGGTTATACCAGCAGGAGTAATAATTTGAATGTACTGTAAGAAAAGGCAGGTTGGAAAGTAAAGCAAAGACACAGCTATTTAAATAAAACTAAATTTGACTAGTGTTTTAAGATACATGAAATTCTTTCCTTCTAAAACCCTTATGTTACACTTAATTTTGTAAGGCATTTTCCCCAAGCAAATGAAAAATGCTGGATTTTTTCATTAACATTTCCTATGAAAACAATTAAAAGTTGTTTGGCTTTACTACCCAGTGATCTAGGTGGATGATACTATTGTAGAATTGTTAGTTTCTAAAAGGGGAGCTTGTCCAACTCATCTGAACAAACTTGGATTAATTTCCAGTTAAACCCCTCACTGTATCACAAAAACAAGGGCTTTTCATAATTAGAATTTGCTCTATTTTGTTTGCTTAAAGCTGTTGCTAGGATGTGGGAGATAGTTTGGTTATACAGAGTTTTTGTTTTAGTAATATTTTAGAACAGAATTTGACTTTTATGTTCTTGCTTTGTCTTTTAAGTGACTCATTTTGGAACCCTTCCTTGTATCTTACATTTCTCATCAAAATTGACACTGTAAGTAGAGTCTGGGTCTGCCTGCCAAAAAACAATGGCCTTTGAGAGACAGAAACAGACTCTTCGTTTTGTTTTGTGGTAAATGGTAAGTCCATGGCGCCCAGCCAGCTGTTTTCCTCTTTCCTTTCTGTTTTACTCTCCCATGAGAGTCACTTTTTTTTCTTTTAAAAACATATTGAGGAGAAAGAACGCTGCAGTAGCTTTTTTTATGTTCCTGAAATTGCTTCAGGGCTTCAATTTCACTGTGTTCACTTTTTGTCATCTTCTAATCTCTCTTTTGAGCCATACTACTATTTTACAACTTTTTAGGACTCTTTTTTTTCTTTAAATTCTTAAAATCTTTTATTTATGTATGTAATTGGTACAGTCTCAATTGCAGCTCAGACTCCTAGTGATCCTCCTGTGTCAGCCTCTCCAGCCCTGGGATTACAGTTGTGTGCCACCATACCCAGTCTTTGCGGCCAGCTGGGTGCAGGATCTGCATGGCATTTGGTACTGGGAATTGAACCTGGTTCCTTGTACTTGCCAGGCAGGAGTTTAGACTGCCAAGCTAACTCCTCAGTCCTAAGATTCTTATTTAATTATATTTTTTTAGGAATGAGGTACATTACAAAGATTAATGTTCAATAAAATTCCCCATCCTACATTCGCATTTCTCTTCAGTGCTTCAGTCTTCAACCCCAGAAAAGCTAATGAGTCCAAGCAATTGTGACTGGAAGAAGTGTTGAACCACAAAGATTTTGTCCTTGAGAAATTAGAATTTCCTCTGAGGTACCCATGACCAAAGTGAGGGCCAGTGAAGGTGTAGGACAGCTATGGTACAGAGCAACCTGGATGCTGAAGTGGACTCTTGGTTTTTCTGTTTGAAGCCATTCTGACTGCGGGAATCATTAAAGCCACTTTTCCTGCAGGATTCACTGGCAAGGAAAGGAACAGGAGGGACATCTTGGGGTTTGCTGTAGGGTAACTACTCTCTAACCCATGTTGTGATTCATTCCATTGATTAGATATGAAGTCACTTTCTCTTGTCATGATTAGTTTAAATAAAAATTATAGTAGGTTTACTCTTGATTTTGTTTATTCATGTTGTCCTATGAAGTTGAAATAGCAATGTGTTACTTAACCTACAGCCTATCGCCTTACTCTGTGCCATTGCTTATGCGGTACCTGTACTATATCTTCAGTACTAATTCTTAGCCATTCTGAATCCCCTCATCGCAGTGCAGCCTCATCTGGGAAATCTTTTACCATGTTCCTACCTAGGTGAAAATCTCCACTAAATAGCCAGAGCTGTTCTCTAATGCTTGGGAGGCACAGCCTCTGCCTTATAGTGACTTTGATAGTTTTACCTTTCAACCTGGACTGCTTTTCTTTTTTCTTTTTTTGTCTTTTTGAAACTGCAGTTCAGGCTGGACTTCACCTCACTTTTATAGCCCAGGCTGGCAGGCTACAAAACTTGAACTCACAGCAGTCCTTCTGCCTCAGCCTCCTGAGTACTACAGTCACACATGCACACCAGCACCAGGTCTGGACCACAGTTGGTTTTTTTTTTGTTTTTTTTTTCTTTTAGTACAGGGTCTATAGGGTATCACTACACAGATTGGACTCATAGTGGTCCTCCTGTTTTCAGCCTCCCAAGTGCTGAGACTACAGGTGTGCACCACCACGCCCAGTCTCAGTCATTGTCTCCACATGAGACAGCCTCCTGGGGGTGGGGCTGGCAGGCCATTAGCCAGCTGAGCCCGAGGACCACAGCTTTTTAAGATATTAGTTTATAACATCTGCATATTTTCTTTGCTGTGCAGAGCAACTTCATGACATAGACCTTAGTTACATGTACAGGATGAAAAAATTGAGGTTTAGAAATCATAATCTGAAATTCAATAACCTTACTATGAACTTCAACAGAATCCATGTTCCTGTTAGCATGCCACCTAGCATCCAAGTCTCACCTTCCACATCTTGCTTGCTAATGTGAAAATTGTTATTGTAAAAAGAGATATATATACTTCAGCATTTTTACTTGCTTGTTTGAAGGGTTGTGTTTGAGGAAGTGCTTTTTGGTCTAATAAAATTATGCTCTTTAGTATAAGTTGTCTTTGTTTTTGAGCACAGAGTCTTTGAAAAGGTGAAACTGTTGTGAAAAAGATTATGGGAGACATTTACAGGCAAAGAAATTGTTTAGCCAATTCTTTCTAAAAAAAATCGTTTATTTATTTATTTGGTACAGGGTCTCGCTATGCAGCTGGGACTTGTAGTGATCCTCCTGTGTCAGCCTCTCCAGTGCTGGGATTGCAGGCGTGTGCCACCACACCTGGTTTCAGTGAATGGCATGTGGTACCAGGGATCGAACCCAGCTCCTTGCCTTGCCAGGCAGGCACTTAGATGGCAAAGTTATCTCCCCAACCTTCAGCCAGTTCTTAAGCAATGAGCACTATCTTCTGTAGTTCTTCCAAATTCCTAATTTCTATCAGAAGCCAGGGGTAATGCTGCCATGTTTCATGCAAGAACAGTAATGACCTTGCATTTGGCTCTATGCTTAAGCCAGTCCTGTCTGAAACTGTCAAGTGCACTAAGGGTGGGCTGCAGAGGAGTCTGTTCCGTCTTACAAATTCAACAGTTGATTGCCTCACAGGTATTGTAGATAGGCTGTGCTTCTTTCACCTAGTAGCAAAATGTTCACAGTACCACTGGGATGTTAGATCAGACAGTTAAGAACATAGAGCAGCTAAAATAAACAACTAGACAGTGCTGGGAGGGAAACTTTTGTTTTTTTAAATTTCCCATGTGCTTTCAAAATCGTTTGTTGTGAAACAGTGAAAAATGCCAAAATCATCACCTACTTTATGAGGCAGTAAAGGAAAAACCCAGTATCATGTGCCTGGGATTAATATTGAGGTGCACCAGGATGCCAAGAAGGGGGTTTTCTTAGTGGAAAGAGACTGATAAATTGGAAAAATCAGGCTGTTTTCTGTTCTCTGTCAGAGGTAGGAGAGGACTACAACTTGGCCATAAACTAATTTAACTTTTTAAATAAATCAGATCATCATAGTATATTTAGAAATTAGGAAAGGTCAGTAAGTATCCAGAATATGTAAGCATCTGTGTAATATAAAAATATTATCTGTAGTATCAGCCTTTTCACTTTATATGTTTAACATTGTCCTGGGTTGGCAGCTAATAAATCGGAGTCCACTACTTTCTGTGATTTTAGATTTCATTTTTCTTACCCATAAAAGTCCCTAAGGGACCAGATGATTTCTGAGCTTTCTCTAAAACTTTTGACTCTTTTTGACTGTGTTAAGGTGTACTGTTACCAGATGTGATGGGAACTGTGAACTTACACATCAAACTGTATATACATACATGTCAATGAAATGGTATAGTGTGTGTTGTATGTCACTGAATTCCATGAGAAAACTTATTATAGAGCAAACTGAATAGTTTTTACCATAAATCTTAGCTAGCTTTCCACAGATTTGTGCTTAATTAGATCATCTTCATAGTTTTTGAAGGCTTTAAGTTTAGTTTAAGCCTGCAGTATGCAGCTTTCAAATCATGTGCAAGCTGCTGTCTGTAGTGTTGTGTCTCATCAAAGAAGCCTAATAGAAATTTATTCTTTTTTTTTTGTTTGTTTGTTTGATTTTTAGATGTACTAAGCAGTAAAACCTAGCAAACTAAAATCATATATACCTTTATATGAGTTCCTATTTTCTCAATAAGATGTTAGGTAGATGGAGCACCTATGGAAAAATATAGATGAAATTAGTGTGAACTCGCACTTGACTGTACTGAGCACATGGTGAGTTTAGTAATGAGCAGACAAAGCACCAAATTTACACTCATGAAGAAAGACAGCAAAAAGCAAGTGAAAGTAAATGCTAAAGCACATGAAGTAAACACTACTGGGATTATACCCATCAGTGAAGCTTTTGCAGGTTAGCAGTACACTAGATTTCCAACAGAGGTAGTTTTAGTGATTCCTGGGCTTGCTTCCTAATTTTGCAAACTTTATAATTAAGAATTCTTACTTCATTCATTTTAAGTAATAGCAAATGAAAAAGTTTTTAGTATTAGCATGTGAAAAGCTTATGAATTTTTAAGACTACAATAATTCTAATAGTCTGCCTATAAAATACATCATCTTACTATAGGTCTTGATTACAAATGCCATACAAGAAGTCGTTCTTGGATTTCCTGTTTGTAGTCATTGCATTTTTGTTTGGTGACTGCTGTCATGGTAACTGATTACAATTTTAAAATGATTTTGTGACATCATTAAGATGGAAATTTTTTGCTTTTTACAGGATAGTGAAATGTTCAGGCAAATTATATAAATTATAATTTTTTTAAGGAAAAGCTAACTATTACAAGATTAATCGTATTAAAAACAAGGGTTCAAACTGTATCCCTTGAGTATGTTAACAACAGAATGATAATTGATAACTTTACCACTTCTTTGAATCAATATCCATTTATTAAAGTTTATCTCTAGTACTTTTACTAGAAGACTAGGTTTAGACTTTGTACTATTGAAGTATGCAGCTCTAATCTTTGGCTCCTATAAGAGAACTACAGTCAAGGTTGGACCGGTTTCATCTATATTTTTTCATAGGTGCTCTGTTGGGAATTGGATAGAAGTGTGTGTGATTTTAGCTGGCTAGGTCTCACTGCTTTTATTTGGTCATATTCAAGGAAGTGGAAGGGTACCGTTTAGAATGGTCCATTTCCTGAGTGGTGGACTAGAAGGGCTTCAGCAAGTGTGGAAGACAGGGAGCTTTATAAAAAAACCAAGCAGTGGCAATTACTGAGCCCTTGTCTGCTGAAGAGAGCAGGACTACTACTGTGTAAATATGCTTAATCTCCGAAATGCTGACTCATTCTCAAGCCATGCGTGATTCAGTCTGTGCTATGTGCAGTGCCATTCTGGCTACAGTAGACGAAACTCTGAAGAGGAGTTTCTCAGCGTCTGGTGTACAGCTTCTTGTCTGAACACTGAGCCTGTGAAAAATGAGACTGAAAGTCTAGCTCATATGCTGTACTAGAGAGCCTATTAATAAGTCCTAGGTACATGAGCTTAGCTTTTCTTGCTTATTTGATAATACAGTTAGATCATGTTTCATTGCAAAATGATCAGGCAGATATCGTAGTGGATTGTTTTTATGTAAGGATATCATGATGGCATGAGTCAAAAAGGTATAGTTTCTGTTCTTTCCTTTATGGGGTAATGACCTGCAATAAAAATAACTGGGACTGAATGAGAAGTTATTCTTTTTTTCAAATAAAGAATATTAAATCTAAGTTTAAACTTAAAACCACAGAATCTAAATTCAATTTCTGTTAGTATCACCTATAAACCATTCATTCTCTCAAATTCTCTGGTAGATTGAAAATGGAGAGAGAAAGAAAACAGGCAAACATTAGCTACATGAGTACTGCAGTGAGGTTGCTTTTATTTGTGATGATAAACTACACATTTAGAAAAATCTATTATGAGTTGCTGTTTTTTAAAACAAAAATGAATTGCTAATAAAAAGGTACTGGGCCAATATTTAAAGTTGCTAAGAGAAACAGATACAAAGTCACTTTCTCAACCTGCCTTGAGAGTCCCTAATTGCTTGCTCTCCGCTTCTTTGTGTGTCTCATTGTGGACCAGTGACTCACACTTTGTAGACTGCCATGTTTTGAATAGCATCCAGTACTGGGAGTACAAGTAATGATTGTAAAATCTCACAAGCATAAGTAATTAACTTTAATTGGGTAGACAGGGAGTACTTTATTGAGGAAACAATTTCTATGGAATAGAATTAGGTGAAGAAAACATTCCACAGAAGGAATAAATAGCGTGAACTGAAGATTCTTCTGGTAAGTGAAGTTAGTAAACCCTTGCAAGGAATTCATATCATACACAGGTTCAGTTTGAATCCTATAAAATGAGAGCAAAGCAGGTGAGCTGTAGTCATAGGAAATCTTCCCCAGCACAGCTTAGAGCTGAGGAAGTGTGCCGCTGAGCCGGAGCAGAGCCTGCTCTGCTGCTGCGGGTCTGCTCCCTGCCTTCACCTTGATTCTTATGCAGTGCCATCTGCTGATGAGAGGATGAGACTTCACACTTCAGTGCAGTGCTGTTGGCCAGCTTGGCTGGGAGCTGTGTGCTGGCAACACCACATCGCCATATCTTCCATCTTCGTTAGGTCAGTGAGAACCACAAGTGAAAGGCTGGGGAGAGGGCAGGGCCAGCTGCAGGACCACCTTTAACCCTCTGGTGAAAGCAGTTGTGTGTCCTAACCCCAAGGGAAAGAAGTCCAGCCTAAAACCAGGAGCTTTTGGGAAAGATGTGAATGTTTCCTGCAACGACATAGGGATGAAGAATTTGGGGCCCCTCCTGCATTCTACTACGTAATAGTAGATTAGCACAAGAGTGTGACTTGTGAATGTGAGACTTGAGGCTACCTTTCTGAGTTTTCATGTCATAGGTCTATTCTGAGATGATATCCTGTGTGTCATCATGGCCTACTGATAATTCAGAGTAGAGTGGTCTGTGGTTCTTCCCAAAGACTATGTAAGGAAATGAACCTTGCACATGTGCTACTTTGGTTCTCAGAGGATGTGTTTGTTAAGCTAGTCATTCTTCTGCTAGCTGAGAAGCACAGACATATCAGAACTCATTCTAAGAATTTTAAAGGCAATTACAGAATCTGACCTTTGAAATGGTATGACAAACATTCAAATAGTTATCCCATTCGAAATAGGCAGAATTTAAAAGTAATAAGAGGCAAGACAGATTTTGGTGGCCTAACTGCACAGTTCTTTTAAGACATCACAGATAAAACAGCAGAGATGTGACTTGCTGCTACTTTTTCCGTGGCCTAAATGCAATCAAGCTAGCAAATATGTACTATTGTTGCCACTCTTATGAAACATAGGGAACTTAAGGGAAGCAGTGCCAGCTGTAGTGGTCCAGCCCATCCTGCCTTCCCCTAGCCTCACGCCCAGGTCTCTCCTACACTGGGGATTGGGTATCCAGGGCCTGGCAGCCGCTATCGCTCCAGCCATGCTGCAGCCCCAGAACTCTTCTCTAATCCATTACAAATCGGAAGATGGCTCAAAAATTAGTTAAGGCCTTTTGCATTTACAGTGTACAATGTAAACGTAATTCCATTTCTTTAGAGTGAGGGATAGTGTGGGAGGGCTAGGCATGAATGAAGTAAGCAAGCAGGAGGATCTGACAGTAGGGTTCCTTACTGTCCTGATTTCCAAGTCCCCTGTCTGTGTTGTAAAACTCCTTTTTGTCTCAAATGCTCCTGCATACCAGTTTTGGGTGAAAGTAGAAAATGAGGAGCTTATCTTTTTTGCACATTTCCCTCACTTTCTGTCCTCTCACTGGAAAGACAGAACCACTTGGATTTTCTCACTTCTTGGGAAACCTCTAAGGGCATCCTCGCCTAATATTACAAACCTTTCTTCTTCAGACTGAAAACACATGTTTTTTCCCCCTACATGTTCTCCAGTTAAATATGGAATAAGTGACAACCATTTTTCTCGTATAATCACCTTTCCATGCTTTTCCCGATGCTAAATGAGTTGCTCCTAAAGTATAGTTTCTTAGGTGTGGTAAGAATGGTGACCATATTCAAGTTCTGGGGTGCAGTGCCTTAATAGAGGTTCCTCCACCTTTAGCTGTCTTTGTGACCCACTCGATACAGCTGGGAAGAAAGACCAAATTAGGAGTGTTTGTCAGGACCCAAAGTCTGCTAAGGAGCCAGTGCAGATACCTTTAGAAGTCATATTTTTATAGCTCCTTTTATAGCTAATAAATAGGCTCAGAGGGCATGGGTGTAAGGACATACGGTTGCCTGGACCTTCTGTGGAAACAGTGCTAATAAAGAAATCACTTCAGCGGCAGTCACACTCATTTCATTGTGACATCTTTACGGTTTGTATTGTCTTTCTCAGAATAACAGGTTCAGGAGCAGACCTTTGCTGGCTTGTTCCTGGGCTTTCTTCACACGATAGCATAAAACTAAATTTATTGTCATCAGTTTTTAAAATGTTGTAAGAAAATGGCATAAACTACTAAGCAGTCAAAATCTATTTCTTGCTTTGATTTTTTTTTCTCCCAGTGCTAGGAGCCAAATCCAGGGTATCTAATAGGCCAAGCACAAACTCTACCACTGAGTTGTATTTCCATCCCAAATGCATTTCTTTTTATCATGTGCTTACCCATAACATATATCAAAACCTTTAAAAAATAAAAATAGGATGACCTAAATTATCTTGCCTCTAATAACATTGTGAGGGTATATTAGATTTTGAATAGGTAATCAAGTTTATATAATTTTTTTTCTGTATTCATTAAGTATATTCGTGGCATTTAAAAAATAAAATTGTAGAAGTTTTCTCATATATTTCTGGGAATTTGCTAATCAAGCCTAGGTTTTTATGTAGTATTTTATGAACTGGTTTGTGGCAGTATATGTATGTGTGTATGTGCACACCCAAGTGAGGCACTAACACATTGAGAAGAAAAGCATTTATAAAGTAGGCACAAAATTCTGTTTTAGTATATTCATTTAAGTGGAAAAAAACAAAATAAAGGCAAGGTATTAGATAAGCACCCTAGTCCCCTCTCCATTTGCAATACATCTGACATGTCTCAGATCACTTAATCTTTGGTTTTAAAGCCAAAATAGATAAGAGAATGTGGCATACAACCTCTGAAGATGGTCCCCAGTGATTCCTACCTACTAATATCCGTACCATGTCTTCCCTTCTGGAGAGCAGGCTGATCCAGGTCCTTTGCCCCCAAAGACTAAAGCATAGCAGAGGTGGGCTTCAGGTCTAAGTGCCTGCCTGGCAAGCGCGAGGACCCCGATTTAAACCCCAGACCCACACACTGCTAGCCCCAGAACCCAGGGTGCGCCATGCTGTCCCTGGAACCAAACATGGTGGCACATGCCTGTAATCCCAGCACTGGGGAAGCTGAGACAGGATGATCCCTACGAGTGTGAGTATGGGCTGTGTAGCTAGACCCTGTACCAAATAAACAAATAAATGAAAGATAAGAAATAAAGCAAAACATAGCAGAGGTGGCAGTGTCACCATCAAGGTTATTGACTGCAGCTTCTATTTTGCATGCTGTCACCATCTTTGGGATTGCTCAGCCTGAGGAGCCCCAGCTACTGTGTTGGGAGATGCCCACATAAGGGAGTGGGGGAACCCTAGGACTGGGAATGACCTACTCCAGGAGAGCAGCTGTGCCAACCTGGGGTACTTCCTGCAGGCACTGAGAGTAAGCTGCCTACTTAAGCAGCACTCGGATTCCACACTCTTAGGAATGGGAGGTAAGGAACATGCCTTCCTTCCAATTCCAAAGTTTGGGGATGGTTTGTAACTAGTACAGAAGTTTCTGTTTTAAATCTAGAAATGTTTTGATTTATAAAAAAAATGAATAGTTTGGTTTTAGCCAAACTATTGCCTCTGATTACTACATGGGATATGGAATCTTTCATATCAGGGCAGATGATTTCTGATTCTAGTAGATATCTACAAGGTTTGAATGAAGCTCTTTTAACTTTCAGGAAGAATTTGCTCAATATTTCTTTGTTCCCATTCTTATTTTTTAATTTTATATATTTGGTACAGGGTCTCACTATGCAACTCAGAGTCTAATGATCCTCCTGTTTCAGCAGCACTGGGATTATGCCACCGCACCTGGTCTTGGTGGCCCACTTGGCACAAGGCCTGCACAGCGTGTGGTACCGGGGATTGGACCCAGGTCCTGGCACTTACCTAGGCAGGTGCTCAGACCACTGAGCTATGTCCACAACCCTCTTCCTATTGTTTAAATATTTTTCATTAAGACTGGATAAGTTTGAAGACCTCTTGTCTGTTGAATCCCCTAGGCAGTACAGCTGGTATGTGGACACTTAGGTTCCTTACAATGAGTCTCAGAGTCCTCCAGAATGGGGTGCTCTGGACACCTGGCTAATAGGCACTCCTTTAGATCAAAGATAATTGTTCCAGAGAAGTTATAGATGAGAAGTATCACCCTTAGGAGTGTTACCCATTTGCAAATCTCACATTGAAGAAACAAAACTGGCTTTACACTTTGATTCCAGGGTTTCAAGTAAAAATACCAACATTCAAATATGAGCTCCGCTAAGTAATCAGGCAGATTTTTACTCTCTCCAAGTCTCTTTTGTGAAATAACAGTATTTTTTCTATTAAACTGTTACAGATTAAGCCAATGACACTTTGTGGTTCCTAAATAATTGCATTCTAACCACAATGAATGAGGTGCTTTTACTGCCATACCTGCCATCCTAACTCCTAATACTCATTAAAAACAAAAAGCAAACAAGAAATCTCCAGCTGTAATTCGAAATGCTTCAAGATATCCTACTCAAACTGGTTCATTACTGTTTCCTCAGAGAGCCTCAGGATTTCCCTGTGCTTTTCTAATGGCACTGCCACATTTATTGAGGTTGTGGGGGGTCTTAGGTGACAGCTACCACCTAATTATATCTCAGGTCCCAGTGGACATTGCCTTAGCAACAGCCCCACACTGCTGACTTCATACTGATACTGCCCTGAGAAATGTGGTGACAGACTGAATGCCAGGCATTCAAGTTCCTGGTACATTAGCTACAGAATTTGTTATATTTAGGCTGGGATATAGCTCAGTGGTATAAGTGCCTGCCTGGCAAGTTCAAGGTTCTGACTTCAATTCCCAATACTGCCAAAAAAGAGATATTTAGGATGAAAGATTATAGATTTCCTTTTTCCCTTCCAATAGAATACTCTTTGTGATTATTTACTACTGTGTGTGAACTGATGAGTTTCAGGCCATTTGGGTCACAATGCGTGTCATGATTGAGATTCATAAAGGACCTCTGCCTTTGTCCTTT
Organism: Ctenomys sociabilis; assembly: GCA_004027165.1. Lineage (NCBI taxonomy): Eukaryota > Metazoa > Chordata > Mammalia > Rodentia > Ctenomyidae > Ctenomys > Ctenomys sociabilis. The sequence continues at coordinate 21,208 of PVKA01006567.1, read as the reverse complement.
GTGATGGATGTGAATGGAAATGAGTCCTAGGCTCTGTACTGGAGGCTTTAGATTCACTTGCTTCTGGATGAGCAATAACCAAAAGCCATCAGTTTATTCTGTTCTTGAGTTCTAATTCTTTGATTTCAAGTAATGACTTTCTTTTAATAAAAAAACTGATTTACGAAGTTAGGCTTCTTGCCAGGTTATGGTCTTAGGCATTTGTGGTTCCAGGGCAGCCACGACCCCATTTCCTTTGTTGGGATGAAGTGTGGGCAGTGATAGCCTCAACTCTCTCTGAATGGTTGCAAGGATAAAAAAGATGGTGCTCGTGAGACACTTAGTACTCAGGGTACCATGTTGAGTACGCAGTGAAGAACCAGCTGCTGCTGCTGCTGTCACTGTGATACTTTTACAGGTCCTCTGTAAGAAGCAATGGGAGTTCCTTGAGGTGAAGAGTGGCATATTAAAGGCCATTTGCTAATTTAAAAAATTAAGTAAATAACTTTCTAGCATCGTTAAAAACCCCAGGCACTATGGGAATGGTTGAGAAACACTGATGTTAGCACTGGGCCTAGAGCCCAGGAGAAAGTAGGGTTTGGGCAGATGGGGAAAGGGAACAGAGACTCAGGCGAAAGGACGGGCTCCCCTAGAAGTGGCTGGAAGGAAGGGTGTGAGGAAGGCAGGATCAGTGGTAGAGCTGTGGGGCCAGGTTTTCTAGGATCTTCTCTCCATGCTGGGAAAATATCATTCTTTAAGAGAATGTGAAAGGTGGAGGGCTGTGGTCACTTGTGGGTTTTATTAAAATAATTTTGGAAGCACTGCTAGGATGGTCTACAAGAAGAGAGGTCATTAGGAGAATGAGGGCCCCTGGGGACAGGATGAGAGCTTGAGCATGTATGCCAGAGTAGAGAGGAAGGACCTGACTGTAAAAGTGGGGCTTGAAGCTTGGAGTGTCAGATGATTGACCACACAAGGGAAGGAGCCTCTGGACCCCACTGGGTGGCCAGGAGGGTGGAGACACCTTCTTTATTCTTGCTATCATATACTTCAGATTTGTGTGAAAGATGGAGAGTTTTTTCGTTTTTATAAACAAAGGAAAAATTATAACAGTTTTATTAGGAATGATTAATTGTAATTCTAAGTTACAATAAAATCATTTCTGTTCTTACCTAAGAATGTTGGCAAACTAAAAGTTGAAGGATGTCTCCCTTTTAAAACTATATTTAGGGGGCTGGGGAGATGGCTCAGTGGAATAAGTGCTTCCCTGGCAAGTGCAAAGGCCTGAGTTCAATCCCCAATTCGGCCAAAAAAAAAAGGAAAGGAAAACTATATTTAAGTTCAATTCTTGTGTAACACCCTTTTATAGGAGAGTAGTGCAAATCTTCAGAAAGTCTGGGAAACAGGTAATGAACTTTTGAACAATTTGAAATCTTGTATTATAGATTAATCAAAATATATTAATTAGGGGATGAGCAACTTTACAAATCATGCTACATTTCTAAGATAGCCATGTGCTGAGAGGAATTACTTTTAAAAGTATTTCCTTTGTCCAAGATTTTCACCTAGGTAAGCAAGATGTAAACTGCTTTTTTTTTTCACTGTGTCAAAACCAAGAAACTTATAATCATATAATTAGAATTCTCAGAGTATAAAGGAATAGGCAATAAGTATTTAAAGATTTAAAATTTCTGAATTTAGTTCAACTTGAACTACCACATATCCAAGAAAAATGAAACTTTGGCACAGAAATTTAAGTAAAATCATACCACGATACACAAAAATGAAATTGTCCAAAACTTACTGTAAAGAAAAAAATGATTAAAGCATATATGTAAAAAATATTAGCTACAGAGGAACAAAATTAAATAGCATCTTATTCCACATTAGAAAGGGGGGAAAAAGGACCAAATGTATAAGAAACTAGACTAATTAAAGGACTGAAAGAAAAAAAAAATCTATCCTCTTTGAATTTTGTACTTAGCAAACATACCTTTGAAAACTAAAAGTAAAATATTTTCTAGTTATACAAACGTGAAACATTTTAATACCTCCAGACATAGCATAGCATATAGGAAATAACAAGAAAAGTTGTAGTATGCTCCTGGATGAACAATAAAGAGCTGTCAAAGTGATAGTTATGCAGGACTATATAAAATATATTAGATGAACCCTTATTTCAAAGGTCATTGAAGATTTCTGTGCAACAGTACCAATCTTATGTCTGGTTATACACGTATTTTTTTTCATACGTGTGTGTGTGTGTGTGTGTGTGTGTGTATAAAAGACAGAAGAAATAATACAAAGTCAACAGAAAATAGAAATACACTTTTTAAAGTTTCTAATACTAAGAGAAGATATATGATGTCTTTTAGATAAATTGTAATTCAAGGATATAGTAGAAATCTTAAAACAAAAATTAAGATTAAGCATTATTCAGAAAATTGAATACTATTTGATTAAAAATTAAATGTTTCAAAACAGTTGAACTAAGAAGTTTTCATGATAGTAAAGAAGTAGTAAGAATAAAGCATAAGATAAATATTGGAATGACAAATGACCATCACTTGTGACAGTTTGGAGGTAGGATATGCACAAAGTTCTAGTGTGTTGTGGACATGGATAATGACCATGACACTTACGGGTGGCCAGGTGTCACTTGTGGGACTGAGCTACAGCTATTTCCTTGAAATCCACCCTGTAGGCCCATATGGAATCATGATCCATAGGGTGCAAGAGAAGTCCATTTGTAGTGTGTGCTGATGGAAATACTTTGCTGCTGTACACAAAAGAATAACTCAAAGACTACTGTTGTATACCTCTTATTCTCCTGTATTTGTTTGCCATATTTGGTAGGTTCTTTCTATTCTCATTCATGGGGTTGTGATCATTTTGCTCTGTCTCTAGATCATTTAGTAGTCTATATAGGCTTGGCTTTATCATCGTGAAATTCTTTAGTTGTTCTTTGTCATGGGAGTATTTTACTTCTCCATTATACTTGAAAGAGAGATTTGCAGGGCATCAGTCTGGGTTGGAATTTGCAAGACTTCAAATACTTTGTTTGCTCCATGCTCTTCTTGACTTGATGGTTTGTGATGAGAAATCTGCTGTTATTCTGATGGGTTTTCCTTTAAATGTGATCTGTTTCTTTTCTTTAGGGGTTTTTAGTATACTGTTCCTGTGCTGCATTTCTGGGATCTTGATTATTATATGTCTGGGAGTGGTTTTAATTGAGTTGATGATATTTGGAGTTCTATATGCTTTGGTTCCCTGAATGTCAGATTGTTGCCCCGTATTTGGGAAGTTTTCTGCTATTACTTCTGCCCATATCCTTTTTATATCATTTGTATTGACTCCTTCCTTCTCATTGATGCCTATTAGTCTCACGTTGTTCATCTTTTCATCATCTTACAGGTGTTGAATTATTTTTTCCTCCACCCTAGTTGTTTTTAAGAGATCTTTGCTTACTTTTTCACTAGCTGCAATGGTGTCTTTAAGGTCAAAAAGTCTATTTTCACTTTCACTTAAACAGGTTTGCCAGCTTGTGATTGAGGTTTTAATTTCCTGTATATCACTTTGGATCTGGTTCATACATTCTATTTTTTTCTATATCGCTTATTCAGGGGTTCCATCATTTCTATATTCTGCTCTATTTTCTGATCAGTGTATTCTTTAGAAGCACTTAGCAGTTCTTTGATTATAGTTATCACTACTTTTTTATTTCAGAAATTATTTCTGATCTGATCTCTTCTATACCTTCCTGCAGTTATTTCTTTACTTCCAATGCTATTATTTCAGAGATTTCAGGTGTGTGAGTTCCAATTTCCTTTATGATAGTGTCTTCTGCATTTGTACTGGGTGAGCTCAGGGCCTGATACTGCTTTTTTTCCTTCTCTTTGTCATTTTGTATGCTTTTGACCTTTGGTGTAGAGCTCAGAGTTATTACCTTAGCACCAGGTCCAGAGCTGTGAAGTTCAGACTCCTCCAGGTGGGTGTGGCTTGGGTCTGGCTGCTGTACTCCATTTCTTCCTGCTGCATCCTTGCAGGTGAACCCTTTGTGTTCTGGATCCTGAATCAGCTGGATGGGTCTTGCCTCTAGCCTCTGCAGGGAGTTCTGCTGAAGGGTTCCACGCTGGGCCTGCACTCTGCGTCTATTCAGGATTCCCCTCCCACCCCCTCACAGGTGGTCTCAGTCACACGCCTGGCCTGTGCTTGGGTCAGATGGTGAACCAGTGGCCAGGGCATTCTCCTAAGCTGCTTCTTTATGAGTGTAATATGAATATACATGAATAGTCTCTATAGTGGAATTCTAACTGATGGCTAACTTCTTCCTCTTCTTCTTCTTCTTTTTTTTTTTGGCAGAACTGGGGATTGAACTGAGCCCTTGTGCTTGCCAGGGAAGTGCTTATTCCAATAAGCCATCTTCCCAGCCTGGTGGTCAACTTCTTACACCCAGATGAATTGAGCTAGCATGGTGCAGGGTGGGGGAAGCCCATCTGAGGGTTGTTGCCTGCAGCATAAAGGCAGAACAGGAAAAACTGCCAAATCACTGTTAGGGATGCTGTTTGGAGATGCTCTTGGAACCTTCTGGTTCTCTTGGACTGTTGTGCTGGAGAACTTTGTCATGCAGGCTTTGTCAATGAACTTTTGGGGAGCTCTGTCCTCTACTTGAGCATCACTTCCTGGTTCCGGAGGGAAAGAGGATATACTTCTCACCCTTTTGTCACATTGGCTTTCCTGATTAGAACTTGGCTTTCCTCATTACTGGAGGCTCTCAGGACTTCACTGTTACTGAAGATGGTTGTGATATCTCTGGGGAAGCTCTGTTATTTACCTTGAGCATTGTTTTCTAGCTCCAGTTCAGATCCCCCAACCTGCCAGCACAGATCTGTGAAGCAGGCCTGTTGGAGACTGTTGGGGGCTATAGGCCTCCAGGTGGGCTTGTGGGAGGCACTGTTACGAGCTCTTGGTTTTCAGCTGGCGTCCTATTAGGATCTAGGCCCTCAGCTGGATTCTTTGTTGTGTGGGCAGATTTCCTGCACTTGTGGTATTTGATTCTTCAGTGATTCCTTATAAACATTAGCATAAAATATGCCCTGTGTATATATTGTTTCCCTTGCACAAACCCCAAGCCATGACACACTGAGTGTGGCACAGGTAAAAGGTGCACAGTTACATAAAGGATATGCACATTTCATATGTTCTACTTTGGTCAGCTTCATTCCAAGGTGATTAAAAGAGTCTAAGTAACACTTGTTTATTTAGCAACCACATATGATTCCTTGCTCCAGAGGGAAATTTGGTTATGAAAACAGCATGAATCAGATGATCTCACCCAAATACTACATAATGTCTTCCAGATCCAAATTGTCTTCAAATCAGCTCAGACTGTGTTTGAAATACCAGATGTTCTGTCCCCCTCCCTTTTCGTTAACATCTGACATGCAAAACCCTCTTCTGGGTCAGGAAGGTCACCTGAAATGTTGCCAACCTATCTGGTTGCTTGAAATTATGAAAATGGAGAAATTGATTCCATTCTTGTTTCTGCTAAAATAAGCTGGGGTACAGAGGGCATTTGAAAGCATAGATCATGGGAATAGAAATTCAGTTTACGCAGCCTGCAGTTAGGTATACTTTAAAAGTCCTGTTTGTTGATGAATAGTTTTTCAAGATAAATAGTATAGTCATTTTTCTTTTTTCAGTGGACCTTGGTAGGTACTCACAAAGCGTGACTGTGGTTTCTCCGAATATAGTCAATCCAGAGGACCTGTTTTCTTGCATACTGAGGAAGAAAAATTAATCTGTCATATCCTTGTATTGATGCTGGCCAGAATATGTTACTAAAATTACATGAGGTAGACAGCTTTGGGACTTATCCGTTTATAAAAAACATGTGTTTTTAGGCACAAAGTGTTGACTCTGCAGGGAGTACCTCTGTATATTTGCTGGTGAAATGATTACATACAGCAGAGCTGAATTGTATTAAGTCAAAGCTTAACTTTTTAAAAAAAATTTCATATGTGCTCTTTATACATTGCTTCTCCAAACTGAGTCTCGGGAGATTCTGATTTAGAAAAACCACTAGTATATCAACTTTCTCAAACAATCATTTTCTACCAAATGGTTAAACTTTGACCAAACTAAAAGTATATCTTATACATGATTGCAATCATAATTGTAGAATTAAAAATTTTCTTGGAGTCAGTCTGATTATAGTTCTTCATTATCTAAATGAAGCCCATAAAAGAAAAATGACTTCTGAAATTGCTGAACTGGGCCATGACGCCAAGATCAGCTGTTTCTCTGCTTCTCTTTTAATGTTCATCCCATGTTTTTAATTCTGTTGTGTTCTCTAGTATTTATAATGTCATGATTTTTAATCATCTCTTTGATATCTGATATAGCTAATTGCATACAGAGCTGCATGTCTGAAGTTTAGTAGTCTAGTTACCCGGCCTTCTCTTTCTAAACAGCCATCTTGCCTCAGGTGAGGAACAGCTAGCCTTCTGGATCTTTCTTTTTCTTTAAATGTATTTGATACAGGGTCACACTACGCAGCTTAGATTCAGAGTGACCCTCCTGTTCTCAGCCTCCCCAGCACGGGGATCACAGGTGTGCACCACTGTGCACAGACTCTGGCCAGCTCAGCCTGCCCTGGGGGCGGGGCTGGTTTAGCATGTGGTGCTGGAAGTTGAACTGTGGTCCCTGTGCTTGCCTAAGCTTGCCTCAACAGGCGCTTTAGTCTGCTGAGCTATCTCTCCAGTCCCCTCTTTCGGTTCTTTCTTCTTTCTCTCCTCCACCCTCTCCCACATAGCACTGCACAAAAAAAGGACACCTTTCAGATTTGCTCTTCACTTTACTATGAATATCTTAATGAGAAAATTCAAGTTACACTCTATATAAGAGAGCAAAATACTCAGCCAGTCTTCCTCTGTCTTTTGTTTTACTCATTTATTCTATGTTTTGAACTATAATCATAAATGACAAGAAACAGTTTGATTCTGGGGAAAAAGTTTAATGCCGATGTTAAACACACAGTTTACAAAAGTTTGACTCTTTAGAATTGGTAATGTAGACGTGGTAAAAGTGATGAAGTAATGCTGAACGACCCTTACACATTAGAGAGAATACTTGTGATGGTCTGATGTATAAATTCTAAAGCCTGCTTGACTTGAGATGTAGTAGAAGGCTATGGTTATTTTCATCTTTGGTCAGATGAAAACCAGTGGCTTAGGGCTGGGAGATAGCTCAGTGGCATAAGTGCCTGCCCAGCAAGTGCAAGGTCCTAAGTTCAGTCCCTGGTACCACCAAAAAAGAAAAGCAGTGGCTTCATTTAAGGATCAAGGATGATCTCTTGGGGCAAAGTTACAGTATGGTTTGGTTGCATAATGATAATAATGAACACAGTTTGGTAAAATTACAGGAGTCCATTGAAAAAGATTTGACCAGCTTCAACTATTCATCCAGTGGTAATTCATTTGTCATAGCCAGTAATAGCACACTTGAAATGCAAAATAGAGTTGAGGAGACAGCTCAGAGGTCTAACTGCCTGCCTGGCAAGGACAAGGACCCAGGTTCAGTCCACAGTACTACATGCCAAGCTTACCCCAGAAGCAGGTATGGTGGTGCATGCCTGTAATCCAGGTGCTGGGGAGGCTGAGACAGGAGAATCATTACAAGTATGAGCTGTGTAGCGAGACCCCATACCAAATAAATAAATAAAGTATGAAACCATCTGGTCACTAGTGATTTGCTGATGTGCCAGTGCAAAGCCAGTTGCCCTTTGTTATTAAGCAGCTGTATGGAAGAGCTTACACTGCCCTTGTATGTCCCTGCGCTGTGCCCGTCCCACTGGCCTATTAGACCATGTCTCAAGGCTACTGAGGGCACTTGTTTAATATGGTCAAGAAAAACAACAGTTCACCATAATATGGGAAGAGAACAGCTCCCCACCCTGCCTGCCCTAGCTGTGAGAACACAGGTCTTGTGCTCAGAAAGTCCTGGATTCAAGTCTCTTCTCTACCATTTTTATCTTCGGCAAGGTCTTTGTTCTTTGTGGGTCTCACCATTTCCTATTTCATAACCATTTTATGACTTGTATGTTCTGATAGGAAACAAGGGATGTGTTCTTTCTGGCATTCAGTAAGTGTTTGTAGTTGCTACTATATTTATCATAATGTAAAATAATTATTTAAATTTTAATTCATAAAACCTTGTATATATTTCCTTGTTTGCTGCAAAATATGTCACTTAGGGCCAAGCTCACTATTTAAACTGCTTTCCAAGTGTTCCCTGGGCTTATTATAGCCGGGGCATGTAGTGGTCAAAGACATAAATCCCTGACTTATGATGACATAGTCTACCCCACAGTCTGCCCCTTGGTGGTTTCTTGGTGCTCTTTCTTTTCTTGATGAAAAGCAGTAAGAACATAAAGTATGTTGCATATGTACTTGGAACTGCCATTTACTACCTGTGTGTTGGCTAAACAATGTACTGTTTACAAAAGTTTTGTATGAAAGTTACATCAACAAGAATGTTAAGTGAAATTAAAGGTGCAATTTATTAAATTTTTCAGATTTCTAAAAGGGTAATTATAGATCCATGTATTTTGTCTTTGACAGATGGGCTTGGGACATGAACAAGGATTTGGAGCCCCCTGTTTAAAATGCAAAGAAAAATGTGAAGGGTTTGAACTGCACTTCTGGAGGTAATGTTTTGAAAGCTACCTTAGAGATTTACACTGTTCACAGTGGTTGTCTAGACAGTGCCTTTGGCAGTACTTCTCAGATGCCACAATCTCTTAGAAGTTCTCAGGCACAGTTGCTAAGTTGTATGTGGTGTATTTTCTGAAAAAGTAAAGCTGTCTGTCTTCCTGTCATTAAGGTCAGCTGAACAAATGAGGTCATAACAACTGTGTTTAGAGTTGTTTGATTTATTTGCTATCTTTCACCTTTTATGTGACCCTGAAACATTGAACATGGCTTTTCTAAGTAGCAAACAGGTTTGTGGTAATCTTCCAGGATGCTTTATTAATTTAATTTTTTTTAACAATTTCTAACTTTTTACATCTTGTATTTGCAAGAAATGATCAATATGAATGCTGAGTTGCGTATTCATACAGTAGTTACTAGGAAACAAAATTTTTGAGTATTCTCCAAATTTCCAGAAATAAACTTATGACTGAAAATCCTTTAAGTACTTGAATTAAAAAGTGTTGCTAGCATCATGATTTCAGTGATGTACCTGTAAGATGAATAATAATAGATCAAAAAAGTGAATTTTATATAGATCTTGCTTTAAACTTACATGGTTTTTGTAATGTACCTAAAATGCATGCTTGAAACTGGCTGTTACAGAGAGCATAAAAGTTCTTGGTCAGTAGCTGTATAGACCATTGTGGTAGCTCCCATGTCTGCTGAAAGTTAGAACCAGCATATTATTAATAGGAGGAAAAAGATCAATGATACATATTAAATAGCAGTTATTTTTAACAGGAAACCTCATTTGGCAACTGTATCTATTTTACCGATTTGTACAGAAAATTCTAGAAAGCATTCACAGTTGCATCAGCATTTTGGCTTTGCATAAGTTAAAGGTCTGAGAGAATAGCTAGTAGATTTCCTTAAAAGCTGACATATTTATTTATTTATTTATTTTTTTATTTATTATTTTTTTTGTCTTTTTGAGACAGGGTCTCACTATACAGTTCAGGCTGGCCTTAAGCTCACTTTGTAGCTCAGGCTGGTCTCGAACTCACAACAATCCTCCTGCCTCAGCCTCCCGAGTGCTGGGATTACAAGCATGCACCAACACGCCCGGCTAAAGCTGACATATTTAATACGTCCCAAGAAAGAAAAAAAGAAAGGCAGGTTGGGGAATAATGGTGACAGAGTGCTTACTTAGCCTGCACAAGCCCTAAATTCAAACCCTGACACTGATAAAAGCAACAACAAACTAAACAAGGACAAGTGTTACCATCTTAAAGACTACGGAAATCCCAGTCCTCCAAGAAGTAATATAGTTCTTGATTTTTAGAAAGCTAGAATTTTCCACAGATGATGATGATGATGAGGATGATTTTAAGGCTTAAGTTGCTCTTTCTGGGCTGGCCTAAGAACTCAGCATACTAACGCACCTACTTGCACAGTGTGCAGTGGCCGGGGGGTTCGATCCCTGGCCGTGCTATGCCAGTCCCACCCCCAGGGCATGCTGGAACATTGATTGAGACTAGGTGTGGTGGTGGGTGCCTGTATTCCCAGTGCTTGGGAGGCTAAAAACAGGAGGCTCACTACAAGTCCAGTCTATATAGTGAGACCTGTAGACTGTATCCTAAATACAGAGAAAAAAAAATTGCTCTCTCTTGTACTATCTTTTCAGAAACACAGTAGTTAGGACATGTGCCTTGCCTGGCATTTCTAAAAAGATGTCACTGAACACAGAATATTCCTCCTGGGTTAGAATACAGTTGTCCTTTAGCATCTACCTCCTAAAGTTCCCAAAATCCATGGATGTTTAAATTTCTTGTGTAAAATGTTGTAGTGTTTGTGTATAGTCTACACACCCAGGTAAGTCTTCAAGTTACTTATAATAAGACATTATACATGCTAGGTAAATTGTTGTCATAACGTATTGGTTAGGGAAGAATGACAATTTTTTAAATACTGTACATGGTTAGTACATGTACATCATGTTTTGCATTTAATTTTTTTTAACAATTGCTAACTTTTTGCATCTTGTATTTCCACCTGCCTCCTACTGACTGTGGAGCAGAGCCCATGATGGGCCACAGAGCTGCTTGCTTTTCAGCTCTCTGTGCACTACTTTCTCCCTAAGAGTCTTGATGTTCAAGAGGGCTGCAGTGCCCTCTACTGGGCTTAATTTTTAGCTTTACAAGCTCATTCCTTTTTCTCTAAAGCAGAAAAGTCTATTGGTGGCATTTCGTTTTATCTGTATTATTTTCTACTATAAATCATTGCAGTCAGATATTTTCAGCTCAGATGAAAAGACAGGCAGGAGCTGATCTCCATGGCATGAAAATCACCCTTTCAGTTCAGTCCACCACACAGGCTCACCTAATGTAAACTAGGTGTAGTTAGAGTCTAGCAGCCGTGAAACACTGGGCCATTGGCCTCCATCTGGGCTTGTGTTGATGTGTGCCATCCAGATTGTATTTCTTAGCGGTTCTGTCATCTTCCTGACATGAATCCAGGCCCCCTTTTTTTTGGCTGCAACCCCTGATCAGTGCCTGGCTTTTTAGCCATAAGTAGAAGAACAGAGGCAGATACCTTTGAAGACCATATACTGCAAGATGGTCCATGAAGTAAAATACTTCATGCTGACTATAAAAAAACTACCTAGGACCACAGAGCTGGTTAGGCGGACCTGGTTCTTCCTACGTGGCGCCCTCTTCTGGCCTCGTGGTCGGTTATCGTTGACTGTGTCCAGAGCTTTATGGGCATATTTAGGAAGTTGGAATGAAATCCTTCTCTACCTCTTTACCATTCACCTCGCTGTGTAACTATTAGATTGTTGTGTTGAAAGTGGGCACGAGAATGTACTTCCTGATAGCTTGAGAACTCTGGGAATAAAAGCAAGAAGCAACACGTGGCATTAAATCAAACTAAAAAGCTTCTGCATGGCCAAAGAAACTCCCGATACAGCGACAGCCTACAGAGTGGGAAACACTTCTTTGCTAGATGTTCCTCAGACAGAGGACTTACCTAGAATATATGGTTGTTGATACAACCACATGCAAATCAGTGTAGAGATTCTTCAGAAAACTAAGCTATTTTATACAGGCTATTCTCCTTTTAGGTGTCTTCCAAAAGAATTAAAGACATCACGTTACAGTGATACATGCATGTGTTTATAGAACAGTTCATAAGACAGCACAATCTTGGAATTAGCCTGTATGTACTGAGTAGAGAAAGAAATTGTGGCATTTAATGGAGTATTACTCTCCCATAAAGAAAGATAAACTTGAGTCATTTGTAGGACAACAGAGGTACCTTGAGACTATTAATGTTAAGTGAAATAAATGAGATGCCAAAGCTTCGATATCACATGGTTGTGATATTAACTGAAAAGCTCAAAATATAAATATAGAGCAAAATAAAAGGTAGATAATAGGAGATAAAGAGGTAGATTTTTTCAGATAGGCAATCAGGAGACAGAGGGAGGGCAGTGGAAGGAGATGAGAAAAGCATTAGGATGTCAGGTACCTATACAAGCTCCCCATAAGGAGCTAAACCATATCTACTGCAAACAGCTACTATTAAAAAAAAAAAAAAGTCTCATTGTTCTGTGTTTCTGGGACAAATACCCAACACTCAAATATGAGAAAGGAAAGGTTTATTTAGCTCACAGTTACTGGAGGTTTAAGGCACATGGCAGAGTGGCACATGGCAGAGGGCCGTTCATGGTGATAGCAAAGAGCAGAGAGCGAGGGGAGTGGCAGCAGCCCAGGCAGCTAGCCACCCTCTCTCCCCTTCTTACACTGTAATGCAGATTACCTACCCCAGAGCAGGTGCAGGACCCACACCCACAGTAATCAATCACAAACTCCAGAAGCCACCCCAGGACTGCTGGAGGCTTTGAGGGACACCTAGACACAAGCCACAGCTGTCAAGCAATAAAACCGATGGTTTATTCTACATTACACAGAATGTACTCAGGCAGCCCTGATCCTGAGATAGCTCATATAAAACGGGTTCCCCATCCATTCGTTATTGTTCAGCTCTGGATAATACAGTCTTTCGGAGATTACAAGATAGTTAGCCTTATACATATTGGAAGAAGTCCTGTAGTTGTAACAGCTGGTATGCAGTGTGACACATCTAAATGTCTGTTTTGTAGAACGTAGATTTGGCAACTGGAGTTTACATATTTTCTTACCTGAATGAAGAGAATGAAAATAAAATATCTTTCAGGGAGAAAAAAACCATCTCAGTTCCACTAGCCTTCCTCCATCCCTGCCTTTGCTGGCGGACCCGAAATGCCTGGCCTATGCTTGCTCTGCCACCAACCAGAGTTCCTGCTCTGTGGCATTGGGTGAAATTTCTGAGCCTTCTTGCATATACCCTCTACTTGGAGAGACTTTTCCTTCCATGTCAAAGAAACAAAAGGTCCAAGCTCTAGCAGCCCTCCTTAGACTGTCCCTTGTCCCTTTGTTAGTCAGCTTGGCCGGACAAAGTACTGTAGAGTTGGTGGCTTAGACACAGTCTTATTTTTCCCTTAATTTTGAAGGCTAGAAAATCCTAATTCATTTAGCTCTGGTGAGAATTCTCTTTCTTAGGTTAGACAGCTGCTTCTCACTATATTTAGATGGCTTTTCTCTCTCTCTCTCTCTCTCTCTCTCTCTCTCTCTCTCTCTCTCTGTGTGTGTGTGTGTGTGTGTGTACACGTGGGGGTATATCATTTCATAAGGCCACCTATTCCATCAGGTTAGGACCTCACACTTAGGACCTCCTTGAACTTCAGTTACCTTCCCACATCCCTAGCTCCAAATGTAGTTACATTGGGGGTTAGGATTTCAGCACGTGTGAGAAGACACAATTCAGTCACATCGCCTTCTTTCCTCATCCCACACATCACCACTTACTCATTCTATTTCCTTTAGAGTTGTCTGGGAAGCCTGGAAATAAATACCCAGCCCTCAGGCTACATCACTGCTCTGTGGGGACCTCCCTTGCCCACTGCTGATGACGAGGCCCACGGCTGGTCAGGCTTCCCAGAGCAGCCCCTGGAGTGGAGCCCTGGGTCCTGAAGGTGGAGCATGTTCCTGGACAGCTAACTGTAGATGGGTTGTTAGACTTACGAAAAATTGGGCTACTGCTTGCAACTTAGCTAGACAAACTGTAATTTTGAATATTAATGAACTGAAACCAAACAAGTTAAGATGACTTACTTCTGCTCATTTAAGAAGAAATATAATCTATGAGCAATTCCTGTGCATCACATACCTGTAAGCAGTTGTAATAGTTTTCTACTGCAACATTACAAATTACTACAAACTTAACAGGTTAGAACAATGCCTGTTCATTGACTAAATATCTATTTGTCCTTTTTTCTTTGGAGTGTTTGGTGGTGGTTTGTTTTTCTTTTACTTTTTAAATTTATGTATTTGGTATAGTGTTTCACTACACATCTCAGACTTAAAGTGATCCTCCTGTCTCAGTCTCCTTAACACGGGGATTATAGGCCATGCCTGGATTTGGCACAGCATGCAGTACCAACCATTGAACTCAGGTCATTGTACTTGCTAGGCAGGCTCTTAGACTGCTGAGATATCTCTCCAAATCTATTTTAAAACAGGGTCTCTGAGCAGTTCAGGTTGGTCTTGAACTTACTTTGGAGCCTGGGCTGGCCTTGAACTCACAATGATTCTCCTACCTCATCCATTTACCCTTCATCTTAGAAATTTTGAGAGATGGGAGGAAATGCTTACCAGGAATCCCTGCTTAGACTCTCAAAGGTGTAAAATGTGGATCAAGTTAGACTTTTTTCTAAATAACTGGAGGGAGAATCTGCTTCCAAGCTTATTCTTGTTGTTACTGGAATTTGACATTCATGCTTAAAGGGTTCCAGTCTTCTCCTTGGCTGTCATTCCAGAGCTGTTCTTACCTTTGAGAAGCTGCTCAGAGGCCTTACAGAGCCCCTCCATCTTCAGAGCCAACGATTGGACTTAGGATCTCTTCTCTACTAATGATTTCTCTGGGTTTTGCTGCTGCCTCTAGAGAAAAGTTACTCCTCTTTAAGTGGTTAGTGATTATTTAGAGCACTTCTGAATAATCTCCCATTCCTCAAATAAAGTAGCATGGAACCATTATCAGAGGCCTGCGTCTTAAGGGACCACACAGAACTCTGCCTACCACAGCACTTTATGTACTTGATTGTCCCTGATGCCCCCATATGCATCTTACATGTGTGGAGCCAGATGTCATCATGTAAAATAACTCACCAGAATATGGTTTATGGACGGAACACCTGGGTTTGAATCCAAAGCTTGATAAAAACCACCCTCCTGCAAGGCAGATTAGAAACTCGGAAGCTTATTTTTATGTTAATGGGCGGTGAACCTTGAAAGGCACTGGAGGTGTCTTTTCTGCAGTGTGAGTTTTGTGACAGCTGCCCCTGTGAGTGAAGGGCTTCTCCGCTGTGCGCACTCCCCTTTCTCAGCCTGCCACAGGTCTTCCAAGGAGAGAAAACTGAAGGCCAAGGAAGCCTGTTCCTACCCGGTCAGAACTACTACATACTGGACACAGTTCCAAATACTAGAGACAAATATTTGTGAAGTATCTAGCACAAACACAGAAGTTCAAGGAGTTTATAGCCAGTTGTTTCATTACCATTTAATAATCTTATAATCATAGGCCTTTGTGTAATTTACATCATTGCTGTTTTGACTTAGCTGTATTAAATCCTTCCAATAAAACTATTGCATTTTACAGATTAAAAAAAGTGTTACTTGGTTACAACAGATACCTCTTCAGATTTTCCACTTGGTTTAGAGCTGGCTAAAAACAAAAACTTCTGCACCATAAATGGATTACTGCTTGGCTGGATTCTCATACAGGTCCCAACATAAGTCCATATATGTGCATCTCTGTTATCAAAAGGTGGCTCCCGGCCCTCCAAATTACGGTTTATGGCAGCACCGTGACCCTGCCTTTAAGTCCCTGAGAATATTGGCAGTGTGGCAAGGCGCTCCAGTTCTGGAGATTGCTCTGAAAAATAATGATTTTTATGAATTGTGATACACAGGAAGCTGAAGGCTAGCTCTTGACTGCTTTCAGCTTGCAGCTGTAACTCTAATTTTTCTGGGGCAATAGTTTTGCTGGTTTGGCTATCTCCCTTGAGAACAGCTTGCTGTTTTGAGCATATAGAGTTTTGGCTTATCGTACATAGTAATGGTTCCATGTGTATGTATAATAGATGGTAAGGTTTTATTACTATTATTGTTTTGGTACAGTCTGACTATGCAGCTCAAACTCATAGGGATCCTCCTATTTTCAGCCTCCCCAGCACTGGCATTATGGGCATGCACTGCCATGCCTGGACTTGGGCTCAGTGTGCACAGGGGCAGGGCCAGCGCCACATGTGGTGCTAGGGATCAAACCCCAGACCCTGTGCTTACCTAGGCAGGCACTTAGTCTGCTGAGCTATCTCGCTTGCCCTCCTAAGTTATTTCTGTATAAATAACTTTTTACACAGCCACAAATGAGAGCTCCCATGTTCTCTACGTTTTTTTTTTTTTTAAAGGTCAATAAAGACATCTAATTAAACTTAATTGTAAAACCCTTCCCCTGCTTACCCCCCCCATACAAGATACTGTAGTCTTTTCTTTCTTTTAAATTGAGTTAAGTAGTAGCTGCCTAGGCCTCTCTTTCACATAGTGGTTGCTGGTTGCACTAGTTGTTTTCATTATTGTAGCAGGGGCACTGCATGTGGGGAGCTGAGAGGGCTGTGATCCAGCTGCTTTGGTGGTGACAGTTCTAGCCAGAAGGAGCCCTACCCTTGGGAGCATTTTTGTTAGGCCCGTGCTTACCAGAGCTTGCCATTTTGGGCTCTGGTGGGAAGCCCAGGTACACTGTGGCTTGGGTTTGAATGGATAGTGAGTTAGGCCCAGGTCGTCCCTACTTAGCAAATTGATAACCAGGTCTCATATGAATTTTTTGACTATTTGTTTTCCCTCATCTCTGCTGCTAATGGTGTGTTGTTTTAACCTGTTTGTTTGTTTGTTTTCTTAATGAAGGTATGCTTAACTGGCATTCCAAGAGCGGCCATGACGAGTAGTAAACAGTTGTAGAGATGGCTGCAGGATGGATGGATAGTGCAGACCCTTACATGTAGCATTTTCCACAGCAAATATACTCTGTTTAAGCATGCTGTGGCTTGTTCTATTCAGTAACCACCAAGCTTGGTTTCACTTACTATGTCTTTTACTGTTTCTTTATTGTAAAAGTTGCTGAAATGCAGCTCCTTGGTTTGATCATCTGTGTACTGGTATGTAGCAGATTACCAACGCAGCCCAAGGCCAGTGTTCTTTGCATATCCTTGACCCTGTAGGCAGTCACATTGTTCCTTGTTCCCTTGCGTGCCCTTTATCAGTGTCTGCCCTTAGTCTTCTTTTCCTTTCTGGTACTCCAGGGGAGTTCTGCCTTTTTCCAAGCTTCCTGAGTTCAATACTTTGCTTCATGATTTTTCTTTCTTCTTTTCCAGTTGGAGCATGTAACCTATGAAGTTCTTTTGTTAGTTACCTCAGGTTTTTAGCATGCAAGTTTAACCTACTGACTTCCAATGTTAGTTGACATCATTAGTCTCTTCCTGAGCAATTTGAGATCTTAAGAACATTCAGATCTGTGGTCCTACGTTCCAGGCTTGGCTTAAGTTTCTCTTACCACAGTTTTCCTGCTTGAGAACCCAACATGACATCCAAATGACCCACAGATGCAGGGTTAGGTAATTTTTATGCTCATAGGTAGCTCAGATCTGTTTCTTTTCATCACTTCTGGTGAATGATGAAATCCAAACTATAACATACCTTGCCTGGACCACAACAATAACCACCTAACATGGAAATTCACTTGCCACAAGTCCCTATCACTAGGAGCCATTCCATTACAAATTAAATGCCTATTTAGCAGGTCTCCTTACTTCCAAATATGTGCTACCCTCAATCATTTACCATGGGGCAAGGTTTGTGACATTTAGAGTTATCTGTAGATTTGATCATGGTATCGTGTTGCCAGAAGCCTTTCCCTGCCTACCAGTTGTGTTCATGACAAAGCCAGATCCTGTAGTGCATCCCCTGAAGGCCTGTACGACCACATGCCTGCCTGTCTCAGTCTTTTGCTCATCCCGTTTATTCTCCTCATTATAGCCACACCAGTCACTGCTGGTTCCCTGAAGAACAATCTTTTTTATAAAGCAAGACCCCTGAAGATAACCCCTCTTTCTACCCACAGTGTGGAAGGGCTTTACTTCTCCCTTCTTTCTTGTTCCCTACATATAACATACACTATATGTTCCACATGAAATCTAAATGTCACTTTCCTATGGAAGCATTTTCTTATCAGCTCAAGTGAAAGTTATTCCCTGTCAGGGTGATCCCAGAAGGTTGGTGGTGTAGCCCGCTTTCCACTGCATAGAGCACATTGCTCGGCATGCAGGTTCTGCCAACGAATGTCTGATTTTCTGCATAGCTGATCCTGGACAGACTAGGAACATGAAGTGATGCCCTTGCTATGTTGGCAGACACTTGTTCATCTGTCTTTTTATATGTAGGGGAATATACAGTAGGTGGTAAGCAAGTAAAAAAATGAATGAAAGGGCAAGGAGAAAGGAAGCATTAGAAGGGAATGGGAAGGGAAAAGAAATGGGAATGGAAAAGAAGCGAGAAAGGCCATTGTTAATGGCAGAAGTGCTGTTAGTCTCCCATGTTTCACTTACAGTTTTGTTCTGGGAAAAGGCAGTGGAACTTTTTTTTTAATTGAAGTACAAATATCAATGAGACAGTTTTATGACACCTTAACAGAACAGATTCGATAAATTAATACATTGCAAACTGTTTTCATAATGTTTTGGTATCATACAAGATACATACATGATATTATACTTACAGACATTATTATAGCAGATGTCGCTTATCAGTAAATAAAGAGAGTGTAGTTGTTTACGTATCTTGTGTTTTATACCTGAATTACATCAAAGATTCAATAATTAATACTTTTTACCTTGTTATTTTCCTAGTGGTTGTCCATAGTACTAGAAGCCGACATAATATCCTGTCCAACCACCATTAGTGCAAATCTTGCCTCTCATAGAATTATGTAGAAGCATGGCGTTATCTGTCTCAACTGTACTGTCCATATACACACATCTTGATTCTTCCTTTCTATACCCCTTCCTTTGTCTACACCTGTCAGAGATGGGCACTCCATTGTCATCCAATTAATTTAGGTGTCTGAACTCAACGACACAATTCAACACAGTCCAGCATTCCACAACAATAGTGAGTTATCTGAAGAAGTTGTTGACTGTAGCCATTTACAGCTCAACTTATTATTATGGCCCCATGGTGCATACCTCATTTTTATACTCTTCTGCTGGATGGGTAAGATCTAGATAGAGCAAGACCTATATACCAACACATGTACTTTTTGTTTCTTATGAGGTCAGTGAAGTCCCCTCAAGGTATAACTTGTAGTCCTGTACCTTATTCTGTAGATCCTTTGTCTGTGTCATCCATGTGGATGAGTCACGGCCAATGCTTGACCAGTTTGATCTCTGTGAGAGCCTGAGGGAAAGTTTTCTCTCCATGTGACTCTCCCAGGCACACTATAGAACTTTGATCTTTTTCCTCTGTGGCTCCATAATCTCCTGTTCAGAAAATTTGGAGCTCAACTGAGTTTCATGATGTTGCAGTACAGGTTCTCCTATGTCCTGAGTCTTCGCTGACCTTGAAAGGCTAGGGCCAAAATGTTGGCTGGCCTTGTGGCTCTTCTATTTCTCCAGTTTTGATCTGTGAACTTAAGTTGTTAACCATCTAGAAGAAAAGCTGATTAGTATCCTGCAGCATATGCCATTCACTTTGCCCTGTCTGACTCAATTGTTTTCAGTTGTTGTTGTACATTTCTATTTGTATTTCTTCTTTTCGCTTCTTATACTAGGGAGACTATACGACATTTGCACCTATGTGTCTGGTTTATTTCACTTATGAGTATATGTTCAAGTGGCATCCACTTCAACATAAATGCTTCCAGCTTATCATTCTTACTAGCTGAGTAATATTCCATTATATAGAAATACCATATCTTTTTCAACCATTCCTCATGTGATGGACATCTTGGTTGTTTCCAAGATTTTGCTGTCACAAATTGTGCTGCTATAAACATAGGTACACACATATCACTATGACATCATGTTTTCAGTTACTCTGGGAAAATTCCCAGTAGGGGGATAGCCAGCTTGAATGGTATTTCTAGTCCTACTCTTTCGAGGAGTCTCCACACTGACCTCCACAATAGTTGTACCAGTCTACATTCCCACCAGCAGTGGAGAAGTGTTCCCTTTTCCCCATAACCTCTCCAGCTTTTGTTGTTGGTTGATTTCCTTATGATAGCCATTCTTTCTAGAGTGAGATGGTACTCAGTGTTGTTTTTATTTGCATTTCATGGATGACAAGTGATGTGGAGCATTTTTTCATATATTTTTTTAAATTCATCCTCTGAGAAGTATGTATTCATCTCACATGCCCATTTCTGCATTGGGTCTTTAAATTTGAGGGCCTTGTCATATCTTAGTTCTTTATATATTCTAGACAGCAGACATTTGTCTGATTGCTTATTACTTAGGATTTTTTCAAAGTTTGTGGGTTGTCTTTTCACTCTGTTGACAATTTCTTTTGACATGCAGAAGATCCGCAAGAAGAGCTCATCCCAGTTGTTGATTCTTTCAAGTGCTTCCCTTGCAAATATATGTTTGTTCATGAACTCTTTACCTACCCCTATGTCTTCAAGAGTTCCTCCTACTTTCTCATCCAGGAGATTGAGTATTTCTGTTTTAATGTTTAGATCTTTAATCCATTTTGACTTTAACTTAGTGTATGGTGATAGAGCTGGGTCAAGTTTTACTTTTCAGCATGTAGAAAGCCAAGTTTTCCAGCACCGTTTGTTAAAGAGGCTATCTTTCTTCCAGTAAGTATGATTGGCCCCTTTGTCGAAGATCAAATGGCTGAGTGTGATCATAGATACTTCTGCACCTTTTAATCTGTTCCCTTGATTCTCAGGTCTATTTTGTTGCCAATACCATGTTGATTTTATCACAGTGGCTTTGTAGTATAATTTCAAGTCAGGAATTGTGATGCCTCCTGCCTTGTCTTTATTGGCTAAGATTGCCTTTGCTATTCTAGGTCATTTGTGCTTCCAAATAAATTTTAGGAATGGTTTCTCTATGTCTGGGAGGTGTGTTGGTGGCAGTTTGATAGGGATTGCATTAAATCGTACAGCAATTTTGGAAGTATGGCCATCTTCATGATGTTGGTTCTTCCTATCCAGGAGCATGGAATATCTTTCCATTTTCTGAAATCCTCTATAATCTCTTTTCTTAGGGTATGTAATTTTCCGTGATAAGATCTTTGACTTCCTTGGTTGGTTAAGTGAATCCCAAGGTATTTCATTTTCCATGGTGCTATTGTAAAAGGTATTGTTTCTATTGTTTCCCTTTCAGT
>PVKA01006566.1:49240-83090 GCA_004027165.1 Ctenomys sociabilis | reverse complement strand
ATCCTGTCTCAGCCTCCCAAGTGCTGGGATTACAGGCATGCGCCACCACGCCCGACTTTCTTTTTTTTTTTTTTCAGAACCAGGGATTGAACT
Source organism: Ctenomys sociabilis (assembly GCA_004027165.1). Taxonomy (NCBI): domain Eukaryota; kingdom Metazoa; phylum Chordata; class Mammalia; order Rodentia; family Ctenomyidae; genus Ctenomys; species Ctenomys sociabilis. The sequence continues at coordinate 82,997 of PVKA01006566.1, read as the reverse complement.
CAGGCCCTTGCGCTTGCCAGGGAAGTACTTATTCCACTAGCCATCTCCCAGGCCCCAGTTGTTTCATATTAATCACAAATCCTAGCTGGAAGCCGGGCGTGGTGGCACAGGCCTGTAATCCCAGCACTCGGGAGGCTGAGGCAGGAGGATTGTTGTGAGTTCAAGACCAGCCTGAGCTACAGAGTGAGCTTAAGGCCAGCCTGAACTGCATAGTGAGACCCTGTCTCAAAAAGACAAAAAAAAAAAAAAAAAAAAACAAATCCTAGCTGGGAAATTTTTATTTTTGATTAATAATATATGAGAAATTAGTTTCATCTTTCAAAGTGTAGCACACCGATTTCCTCAAATAGAGATACCCCTTTGAGTGGTAAATTTGCAAAATGCTGCCTCCATTTTCTGTATTAAAATTCATTTCAATTTTTTAAAAAAAGAGAGAAAACAATTGTTAGTAAATGTTGTGGCACATACCTAGAATCCTTGCACTTGAGAGGCTGAGTAGGAGGATTGCTACAAGTTTAACCCAGCGTAGAGCTACATAGTTCAAGGCCAGCCTGAACTACACAGTGTGACTCTGTCTCAAAAACAGAAAAGCAAGAAAGAAATTTGTATTTAGTGCTGGCCACTTTGCTGTTGCTGATGCAAACTCCCTGACACCCTCAATTTAAAATAGGAAAGGTTGTTTTTAGCCCATGATTTTTAGGGGATTCACTCCATTGTCATCAGGCTCCAAGCCACATAGGGCAGAGGAAAGCTGCTGCTCCACAGCAGCCAGGAAGCATAGAGGTACGGAGGGGCTGGAGACAGGAATAGGCCCCTGCAGGTCATACCCAAAAGACCAATCTCTAGCCAGCACTTTCAGCCACAAACTCCTGAACGATCAATGTGCTTAATTTTATTTTATTTATGTATTTGTGGTTATTTAGTTATCTGTGTTCAAGTTTATCTGGGTGAAAGAAACTCCCAACCTATAAAAGGTCTGGGACATCCTTTTCTAAAATGGAAGAATGGAACAACAGAGGTTGAGAGCACAATATATTATTGGGGGGAAATAAAGCTTCTGTCTGAGACAGAGGAACAGAAGAGGACCCGAGTAGGTTGCCAAGGAACTTGCCTTTCCTAGGGATTTTCATACCAGAAATTCACAACTCGAGGAGCATCCAAGATGAGAAACATGGAACTCACTAGGGCATGAGGTGGGAAGAAACTATGGTTCACTAACAAGAGTGCAAGCATAATTAATCAGGTAAAATTGATTAAATCAGGATCAAATGGGGGAGCAAGTCACGTAGGAAGCAGACATGAATGCAGGGCAGAAGGGGCTGGCCCAGCATGTGGTACTGGGAATCAAATCTGGGTCCTTGAACTTACCAGGTAGGTGCTTAGCTATCTTCCAGCCCAAAGGGGAGACACTTTAGTTCTAAACCATAATTCTTCCCATGTCCTCCAAAAGAGTCATGTTCACTGCATGATGCAAAGTGCATTTAGTCTACTGCTCAGGGTCACTGAAGTCTTAAAAGTTCCAGCACTGCCAAATAGTCTAAATCCAAAGACTTCCCTGCCACTCAAGACAAATTCTTAGCTCTGAGTCTCTGTGAAAATGAAGGTTAAATACTTCCAACATGCAATGGCACAGGATTAAACTTTTCCAGTCTAAAAGGAAGAAATAGGAAAACAAAAGAATTAGGCCACAGTAAATCCAAAAGCCAGCAGGGGAAATACTAAATTCCATAGCTCTGTGCCCAGTACCCAGGCAGGTTGTGGGTAGATGTGAATCCCCAAAGATTTGAGCACCCCTGCCCACGTGGCCTTGCTAGGTGCCATCCCTGTTGCCGCTGTTTAGGCAGGTTCCTCTCACTGCCTGTGGCTTTCTTCAGCAGACAATCCCATTCCTGGGATCCTCAATTTCCTGGGGTTCCCACTGCACATTTGGCTTTACCTTCTCAGCCTCACATATGAGCCACTCTGGGGCACATTGTTTCATTTTCCAGGCTTTTTTATTTTTTAATATTATAGTGGAAACCTCCATGCTCCCACAAATCTTACATTCCTCATTGGTGCAAAAACTAACACCATGTGGATGGAGCCAAGTCTTGCTGCTAACTTTGTTTTTGCCTTGAATCTCACTACAAATTGAATGAAAGTCGCTGGCAGTACCCTAGCCAACCTACTGAATGTTGGGCTGTCTTCTAATTTCCTCCACTACATTAATCTCAGTGTCAGGTTCAGAAGACAGACAAAATGAACATAAATCTTCTTGCCAAATGTGAAACACACAGCCTCTAGTCCAACTGCTGATGGAGTCCTTGTTCCCATCCCAAACCTCCTGAGTCCGGCCTTTTCTGTTAGCATTCCTACTAGCCCTCTGGTCTTCTGAGTACAGACTAGAGCAACCTAGTAAGCTCTGGTGGTTGCATTCTAGAGCTTTCCTTCACCACCACCATCCCATCTAAAGCTTTCCAAACTCCACAAACCAGTTTCAAAGGATACTAAACCACATGGTCAGGTATAGTCATAATGATAGTCCATTACACTGGTAGCAGTTTTTCTTTATTAGTCCCTATTTCAGAGGATTTAATCTATGGAAGGTTTCCTCCATGGCAGGAGGGAAATGGCAAATAGAAAGCAGAGAGAAAGACATGCCTGGGACAGCAACACATCCTTCTCATCTCCAACCAGCCTGTGTCCTAACAGCACACTCAACCATGCAGTCACTTTTTATGTATTTGTTTTTAGGGGTTGTTTGTTTATGTATTTGGTATAGGATCTCACTGTGCAGCTGGGACTCATAGTGATCCTCTTGCTTTCAGCCGCCCTAGTGCTAGGGTTACAGATGTGTGCCACCACACCCAGTCTCGGTGTCCAGCTCAGTGCACCAGCAGATGGGTCTGGCGCTACCAACCCTGATCCCTGAGCTTGCCTAAGCAGGCACTTAGTCTGCTGAGCTATCTCGCAGCCCTTGTTTTTCCTTTTGAGACAGGGTCTTACTATGTAGTTCAGGCTGGCCTTAAACTCACTAGCCCAGGCTAGACTCAAGCATGTGCCAGTCCCCCTGCTTCAGCTCCCAGGTGCTGGGTTACACCATGAGCCACTGTGAGTGGACTGGTCCAGGGAGGAGTGTAGTGTCTCCACGACCCCTCACCTTCCCACAGCTGCTCCGCTGAGTACATAGGACTTTGGGGAACACTTTAGTTCTAAACCAGGCAGTATACAAAAAAATCTCTCAAAACGCTATATCTAGGGAAGAAGATAACTAAGAAAACCTGGATCCAGGCCTGCTGTGGTACACCTGTATGCTCAGCATTTGAGAGGCTAAGGCAGGAGGTTGCAAGTGTGAGGTCAGCATCGACTACACAATGACATTTCTTAAAATAAGATGGTAAAACAAAATGAGCTCAGAAAATACTGTGAACACTGGGGGATGGGGAGATAGTAGAATATGTGCCTGCCTGGCAAGAGTAGGGTCCTGAGTTTAATCGCTGGTACCGCAAAAATAAATAAATAAATAAATAATACTGTAAACATAACTAAATACAATAAACATTCATTAGATACTCATCAGTTGAGTGATTGTTCTTGTTTAGATCATAGTGTTTCTTTTCTTTTTTTAGGGGGGGCATTATACCGGGAGTGAATTCAGGACCTCCTTCTTGCCAGGCAGGCACTGCACCCCTGAGCCATATCCCAGGCTCTGGGTCGTAATCTTCCTAAGAAAAGTACCTACAGTATATGTACTTTTTTTTTCTTTCTTTCTTTTTAAATTTAGGACAGGGTCTACAGGGTCTCCCTACATAGACCAGACTCGTAGTAATTCTCCTGTTTTCAGCCTCCCAAGTGCTAGAATTACAGGCACACCACCATGCCCAATCTCAATGCTGTCTCAGCATGCCCTGGGGGCGGGGCCTGCACTGCACACCGGGGATCGAACCCCAGCTGCTACCTCTGCCTAAGCAGGGCTTTAGTTCGCTGACTATCTGGCCGACCCTTATGTACTTTTTTTTGTCTTTTTGAGACAGGGTCTCACTATGCAATTCAGGCTGGCCTTAAACTCACTTTGTAGCTCAGGCTGGTCTCGAATTCACAACAGTCCTCCTGCCTCAGCCTTCATAGTGCTGGGATTACAGGCATGCGCCAGCACGCCAGGCTTTCTTTTGTACTTTTTATTATCTCCAGTACCTAGCAGAATATTATGTTTAAAGACTAACTTCAGATCCGTGTTTACTTATTAACCGAATCCCAGTACAATACCTGAATTTGTATAATATTGAAATATCCGAACTCTCTGAGCAAAGGGTCTCTGCTTACCGATTTTTATATCCCGAGAAGTTGCATAAATCTCTGTTAACTGAGATTTCATCCGTGAAACGTGTTTGCCCTGCTCCTCGGTGGTCTAGAAGGGATCTAGTAGATGCACCTTAGAAGAACGTGACCTGGAAACCCAGCTCCCGGAGTCGAGTCTCTGGTCTCTTGGCTTCAAGAGGACAACAGCCCGGAGCCGGCAGGGCAAGGGCCGTGGGGTGCGGGCCGGGCTCCCCGCCGCGCTGAAGTCACCGCTCCTCCTCCTCCCGTTGGCTCCTCCGGGATGGGCAGGGGGCCCCCGGCCGAGGAATCCCGAGGGACCGAGCCATTGGACGCAGAGGTTACCTGTCGGGGCTCGTTGGGGTTCTCTCTTCCTTCGGTGCCGGAAGGGGGGCCGGGGACCGTCACACTGAGCTCCCTTCCCAGTTCTTTTCACATGTGTCGTTTGAGGTGTTTTAGGTCCGGACAGACTAACCTGCCCGATGTGGGTCCGCTTTGGGTTCTTCTGCCCCAACCTTCCCAAAACGCACGCCGCGACTGCAGGCAGCCTGGCAACTACCGCCGCCTCCCTCGAAATATTTTTAAAACATCATCACATGCTGTACAATCAACCCATCTGCCTAGAGTGTACTTTTTTGTGTGTGTGTGGAACCCGGGATTAAACTCAGGCCCATGAGCTTGCCAAGGAAGTGCTTATTCCACTGAGCCATCTCCCCAGCCCCAAGAGTGTACATTTTGATGAATTTTGGTGGTGGGGGTGGTACCAGGGCTTGACCCAGGCAGGGTACGGGCCTGCTGGCCAACACCCAGCCTCACCGAAGGTTAACACTTACAGCGGTGCAGTGAAGGGCATAATGGACTGCAGAACCCTTGCATTACGCGTGCCCCCATCAGGAAAAAGAAAAGCAAACATGTCCACTCACAGTCATTCCTCTTTTCCTCCAAATTCTCCTACTCCCCAAACTAGGAAACCACTGATTTACTTTCTGCTGCTACATAGATTTGCCTGTTCTAGAATTTCATGTAAAGGTAAATCATATAATATATACATTTTTTACTTTTTTTTTTAAGATCCCTGTAATCACAGCTCTCTGGAGGCTGAGGTAGAAGAATTACACGTGGTCTAGACCCTTATTCAAAAAAAAAGAAAAAGGAAAAAATAGTAATTCTTGATTTATCCTAAAGAATAGCTGTCATTGCCTTCAGTGTCCATATTCAGGGAAGATCTGTGGCTAATGCCGTAAGACTACTCAGTTGCAGTGATAGCTGAATAGTTCATAAGTGCTTTGCAGTAGTGATTTTTACTTCCTGATAAGTAATTTCGTATATGGCCTAATGGAATGAAGCGCATCCATTTAGGATATCATTAGAGTATGCATCTTAAGGTTGTAGTCAAGAGTAAATGAAGTAACATGTAGTGTTACTAAACAGTGACTGGCAGGTATCAGATTCTTAGTAAATACTTCTGATTCCCTGTGGAGGGCACCGTCGCCCAGAAGCCTTTGTTTCTATTCCTTTTATGGATAAGTTACACTTCCTGTAGAATTGCTGCATCATGACTTCCTGCCATGTAGTCCTTTGGTTAGACTTCCTGTCACGTGCTCCTTTAGTTGATCACCTGAGTATTGTTAGCCTATAGCATTACCCTAATATACCTACGTCATTAGTGACGTTGACTTCCCTTCCCTCTGCTATATAAGCTGTATCACTTCCTTGAATAAACGAGAGTTGATCAGAATCCTGTCTTGTCTCCATTTCTTGTGCACCTGTTCTTTGTCTTCCTCAGTCCCCTCTCCTCCCCTAGGTGACCTGCGTTGACTGACCCGCTGGACGGAACAATTCCCTGTCTCTGTCTCTCTGTCTCTGTCTCTGTCTCTGTCTCTGTCTGTCTGTCTGTCTCTCTCTCTCTCTCTCTCTCTCTCTCTCTCTCTCTCCCTATCTCCCTCTCTCTCTGAGATAAAGTCTCATTATTTAGTTCAGGCAGCCCTTACGTTCATCATGTAACCCAGGCAGGCCTTGAACTCTTAGCAGTCCTCCTGCCTCAGCCTCAAGAGTGCACCACCATCTTTGTCTACATATTTTTCTCCTCTAAACTTATGATGTTAGAAATGTGTTCCTATTAGAAAGCCTAGAGCTAATTCGAAGAAAATCTTAACCTAGAAGGGTGCTTTGAAGATACTACCCAATGAGTAAGTGGTTACTAAAACAGAAATGGTAACTGTAAGTGTGGTAGCTACATTACCAGCCATGACATTTGCTTAGAAGCTGTGGGAAAGCATTTCCTGTGCTGGAAATCAGGAGGCACCAAGTGTAGCTTCAAGACTGAACTGCTACCAGCTACAATCTAGACCAAGTGACTTATTCTCTAGTCCTCCATTTGTCTGCATCCCTTGATTGACATTAATGTCAATCATAAATAAAATGCCATGCTGCTCATTGTTTACACTGAAGGAATGTTTCATTGCAAGTTCTCCAAGACACACCTGCTTTGTGCTTTGAGTGTGGCACACACTCTGAAGTACAGGATAGGGATGTTCAGCTGGTTTACTGTCCTAAGACTGTGCAGCTTGCAATTACCTTGATGAAATCAAAGCTGGTCTGTAACTTTCCAAGACCAGAAACTTACTTTTTCCCCCAAACATTTGAAAATGACCCAGTTCTTCAGTAGAGCTCCCAAGGGAATTGCTGTCTCAGCCGTTTAAACACAAACCAAACAGCGTGCTGTCTTACCAAGGTTTTTTCTCCATAAGGAAACTTACTTTAAAAAGTAAGTTTGTGCTGCTGGGTAGGCACAAAGTAGAGAAAGGTGGATAGTTGCTGTAGTGCCCACTCCACTACCACCAGGCACGGAGGCCTCTCTAGTTCAGCCTAAAATTCAGAGATGCAGGGGCCAGGGAGATGGCTCAGTAGAATAAGTGCTTGCCTGGTAAGCACAAGGGCCTGAGTTCAATCGCTGGTTGTACCAAAAATAAAAATAAAAAAAATTCAGAGATGCAGAGATATAGATACACATGCATATATACAAGTACACGCATGTAGACAGACGCAGGTGGTGAGGTGTGCACACATGCACACACCACCAGTTAAGCTACAGCCACCTTTTCCTCCTTTTATTCTCCTTCTGGTGTTCTCAGGCTGGCTGGCTTTTTCATTTGCTTTTGAACTGGGGAGAGACTCTTACTATTTTTATTCTGTATAACAGTGATATAAAGCTGTGCAGGCCTGCAGCCTCAGCACTGAGAGGCAGCACTGCAGCATCACAAGCTTGAGCCCAGTGCTGGCCACTCAGTATGTAGTGAGAGCTGCCTCAAAAGGAGCAATAAAGGACTGAAGGTGCAGCTCAGGGCAAAGGACCTGGGTTCAATTCCTAGTACTAGGAGAGAGGAGGGAGGGGGAAGGAAGGGGAAAAAGATAGAGGAAGAGGGAGGAAGACGGGGAGAAGAAGGGGGAAAGAGGAGGAAAGAGAGGGGGAGGAAGAAAAACATATAAAACTCTTCAGCAATTCTACCTAAATATACTAATAATAAACAAGATGATATCATAAATACTACTTTGAAACTGTCTAAGGTAACTATTTTCCAAATTTTTGCTAGTACACATTGTTCTTTCTGAACACCATATAAGTACTTTGGAATGTTTATTGCCCCTTCCTGCATTAGTGGGCATTGAATTCAAGGCCTTACTGATGTTAAACCATCCAGACTTGAGCCACATCTTCAGCCTTTCCAAAAATTTTTATTTTGAGACAAGTTCTTGCTAAGTTGCTCAGGCTGGCTTTACACTTGTAATCCTCCTGGCTGTGCCTCCTCTTTCTTCTCCTGTTCTACAGATTGAACACAGGGACTCCTTTATACTGAGCTATGTCCCCGCCTCCCCCCCTAAATTTTTTTGATGCCACTCTTACCAACTTGCCCAGGGCTGGGCTCAAACCTGGAATCTTCCTGCATCAGCCCCCAGGTGCTGGGATTGTGACCATGCACCAGAAAAGGCTTAGCCCAGATGCTTTTTCCTGAAGGTGCTGTCTCACATACATTATTCACTGTATTTTCAAGTTAATTCTCGGACTGTAGGAACTCTCTGTACTTCTGCATTTCCTGCAGTATTAGACCCTTGCACAGCTGTACACATCATTTTATTGTATACATCACATTTACATTTTTGATGTTTTATATATCTCGTTTTTATACTTATTACAATCTCCTGAAGTAAAGAGAACAGAGTTCCCTCTCTTTGCAATACTTGAAAAGACACAACCAGAGAACGAAGGTGAAGATGGCACAGCCAGGGGGCTGCTGCTCTTCGCTTCAGGGGATTTTTGACTGGAGCAAGCTCTGCAGGGGAACTGGGAGCATCTAGAACATACTGATGCCCCAGGCACATGGAGGATCCCCTGAAAGCAGAATGAATGGTGTACAGTTATGTGATATACCAGTACATGAAGCACAGATTTGTTGAAACTAAGTATTAAATTCACAGTTTCTTTTCACCATTTCATATTTTCTAAGTCAATGGATTAAAAATATTGTGATTGTCATCACACAGGAGATCTACAACATTTACTACTGTTGGGAAAGATCCTCATCCTTGAAAATTCAGGAGAGAGAAAGAGAGAGAGAGAGAGAGAGAGAGAGAGAGAGAGAGAGAGAGAGAGAGAGAGAGATGGTTTCTGGAGGATCAGATGTTAAGTAGATTTTTTATTAAGATCTTTACTCACAAAATTGAAATAGAACAGAATTATGTTAAAACATTTTATTTTTTGCTATGAATTTTGTTCAAAGATAGTATAAATGATAATATATACAAACCAACTAATATTGCTAATAATTCCTAAATCACGTCATCCATCTAGGTAGACACAAGACTTGCAGTTCAGTATAAAGGAGGCCCTGGGTTCAGTCCCTAGGACAGGAGAAATCTAGACAAGGATGTATGTAAATCATACTTTTAACACTCAGGTATTTTTTCTAGCATCCAGTTGCCTTTCTGTGTGATGGTTTCCTCATACTTAAGACATGAGTATTAAAGCAGATCTACTGAAAGGGCTCTAATGGGAATAGCTAATAAAAACAAACCAATAAAACATTTTTCAAATACAATGCTAACGCTTTGGCACATTTAAATAACAGGCTTTAAAACTTCCCAGCTCTCTGTATTTGACATCTGCCCCAGTTCATCACAACCATGGGGAGCATTTATTTAGTAGCTCTAAATCTGCTCTGTCAGCTTGCTTGGTGATGCACACCTGTAATCCCAGTACTCATGAGGCTGAGGCTGGGGGATCGCTGAGAGTTGGGGGCCAGTCTGAGCCACAAAGTGAGCTCAAAGCCAGTGTGAATTATATAGCGAGATCCTGTCTCAAAAAACCAACAAATAAGTAATAAATAAATAATCATTGCCTTAGTCTACATAGAGTGACACAATGCATTCAGCTTTATTCTATTAGACAACTGGGAAGCCTCGAAAGACTAAGCCAGCCCCACTTTCCTAGATTTCTTCTCTCTAAATTATTTAACAGTAACTTTGTGTTGAATGCCACACTTAGCTGACATCCTTTTTGAAGATGAGAAATAAGGTAGCAATCTTCTCAATTATGATTTTCTTGCCATACAGTCCATATGGCAGAGTGGACATACTGCTGTGATATTTGCCAGCACTCCACTCACTTGGCTGGACAGGTCTTGTTGGATACCTGGCTTGTCCGCTCAAATTCTAATTTAAGTCCTTTAGTTACGTTTAGCCCCTGGGCAGTCGGTGAGCTGAGAATTTAGAGTTCAGAAGCAGATGGTCCAGGAGCGCAGTAATTAGACGTGAAGCCCTTTACCTTACATCCTCAGCTTGGACTTGACTTGGCCAATTACTCTTGCTGTTCCACCCAAGCTGTGAGGGACCTGAGCCTCGTCTCTAATGGCCAGCACCCCATGTCATGAAGAGTCATCGCTCTTGGCACTACTTAGCATTCTTGTTGTCAGCCTCAGAATAGAAGCCGAGGCCTGAATCAGCCCAGGAACCCGCACTGCTGCTGGGGTTGAGGCACCAGTCCAGGTGGCCCTTTTAGCCTGGGGCTGTTGCTTAGGTCTGCAGCGCTGCACAAGTGCATACACTTCACTCTCCATGATGTGAATGATTATTTATTTAAAATGCAATTTTTAAACTTCTAATGGTAATAAGGGGGTTAATATTTATGGACATTGTTCTGAGACTATCAAGGGGCTTAAACCTTCCAACATTTCTATTCTATCTTGCTGTGCTGCCCAGGGTGGCATTGAACTCCTAGGCTTGAGTGGCTCTAATGTGTCACTGTACCTGGTGCCCTTTCATAGAGATCACCAGATGGGGACAAAGAGATTTGATAGCTTGCCTAAAGTGTCTCAGGTAAGTGGCAGAATAAATCCAGCTCTAAATATAATTATTCTCTACCTAATTATAGCATTTATTGGATTTCTTCTTACACAGCATATTTAAATACTGTACCCAAACCAAGTGGAACATACAACGTCTCTATTTTAAAATTGTTTATGTTCCTGCACTAGTCATCTTTAGTATTTTTTTCAAAAGAGATGACATAGATTTCTTAATTTGGATTAGTCTTCCAATATCTTAATTTTGTCAGTTTTATTCTGAGTCTTGGGATCCTTCAAGGTCTTACTTTTCCAATGGCTCTTAGTTTATTTATTTTATTTTTTGTTGTTATTTTGAGTTCAATGTTACCATGTGCTATTACACCTTGCTTGTTGTTTTTATTGGAATAACCCATAACTGATTGTAAATATCTTAAAAAGACAATATGCTAAGTACTTTTGTGTGCTGCAGTGTAAATGTAGGACCCTACGCTTGCTCCTAGTTATCCCTATGCCTAATAATTTGCAGTGAGAGATACACAGAGGGCCCTGCTTTCTGTTGCATCAGTTCCTTAGATTCTTTGGTCTGCAGAGGTAGCAAATCATCCAGCACTCCAAGCACTTGGAAGCATTTTACAGGGAGTCACTGACTCGACATAATTTCATCATCCCCAGATGTTTCCTTTGTGCTATTCTCCTTCAGTTCCTAAATATGTCACCAGGGAGTGTGGCTGCTTCTGAAGGTAGCTAGCAGAGCACAGAAAAGCATGGCTTTGGTATCACATAGGCCTTGGATGTGAATCACAGCTTTGAGAGGCTTTGTCCACATGTCTTCTCTGATCCTCAGCTTCCTCCTCTATAGAAAGAAGGTAGTGAGGCAATACATGCTGGACAATGTCCAGAGGGGTTTCCTGGGGCTTCTGCAGACCCTTGAACTTGTAAAAGCCACAGTAGTATATTTTTCCATTTCATCCTTGATAAGTAGGGATAATGACCCATATTTCCAGAATGTTATATTAGGTAAATTAGATTATTAAATATGAACAACAAAGCTTTGTTGAAACTTGACATGATGAGGCACACCTGTCATCCCAGAACTGTAGCAGGCTGAGGGGGGAGGATTGCAAGTTTGAGTCCAGCCTGGGTAACTTAGAGAGACCCTGTCTGAAAAAAGTACAAAAGGTCTGAGGATGTAGCTCAGTGTGAATGCTCAGGCACTCAGTTGATGTGGACACTGGGCTGGGACCAGCTAACATTGCTTGGAGAGCTAAATAGTTGATCATCTACTTTGTAGAGAAGAAGGCCAGTCTGATGCTGGTCATAAATAGTTGAAATTTTGATTGAAAATAATTTTTTTTTTGTCTTTTTGAGACAGGGTCTTGCTATGCAGTTCACGCTGGCCTTGAGCTCACTTTGTAGGCTAGGCTACTCTCAAATTCACAGCAATCCTCCTGCCTCAGCCTCCCAAGTGCTGAGACTACAGGTGTGTGCCACCATGCTTGGCTTTGATCAAAATTAATTTTAAGTATATGCTCTTTATTCTTGGACAAGCAGAAAGCTCAGTTGGCATCTTAAACTGGGATCCCCAAAACTAGGCACTTGCATAGAGGAGCTTTCCCTTAGCAATGATAATGAACTTGAGAGTCAGAAATGGAAACAAAAAAGCAAAAGATCTGGTCTTTTTAGGGGGATAGAAAGCCAGGAGCTGGTATGAAACAAAGGTCTCTTAAGGCAGGCAGGAGAACCAGCAGACAGCCAGGCAGAAGGGGTGCAGCCCTTGGGCAACCTGTTGAGTTCCTTGCCATGTTGGGACTGATACATGCAGCACATCAAGTCATTTTTAGTTCCCTTCCTCATTTGAAGGGCTTTTGTTCGGTTGTCTGGTCTTGTTTTTTTTTTTTTTTTTTTTTTTTTTTTTTTTTTTTTTTTTTTTTTTTTTTTTTTTTTTTTTTTTTTTTTTTTTTTTTTTTTGCCTTTTTGAGACAAGGGTCTCACTATGCAGTTCAGGCTGGACTTAAGCTCACTTTGTAGCTCAGGCTGGTCTCGAACTCAAAATAATCCTCCTGCCTCAGCCTCCTGAGTGCTGGGATTACAGGCCTGCACCACCACACCCAGCTTTGGTCTTGGTTTTTATTTGTTTTGAGTTTTGTCTGGCTTGGTTTTTTGAGACAAGATCTCACTATGTACAGTTCACTTTGTAGTGCAGTCTAGATTCAAGCTCACAATCTTCCTGTCCCTAATGCTGTGAATGCAGGTGTACTTGACCATGCCTAGATTTTATTTCTTTTTTTTCCAATAGCATTTAACTTTTATTCACTCATGAGAAGTTACCTGCAACTAGTTTGGTAACCTGTTTTGGTATCTCAGTCTTAACCATCTAGCAGAAAAGTATAAAAATGAGGTATACAACGCAGGGCCATAATAATAAGTTGAGCTGTAAATGACTACAGTCAACAACTTCTTCAGATAACTCACTATTATTGTGGAATGCTGCACGGTGTTGGATTGTGTTGCCGAGTTCAGGCACCTAAATTGGTTTAATGACAATGGAGTGCTCATCTCTGACAGGTCTAGACAAAAAAAGGGGTATACAAAGGAAGAATCATGATGTGTGTGTATAAACAGTACAGTTAGGATAAACACGCCGTGCTTCTGCATAATTCTATGAGAAGCAAGATTTGCACTAATAGTAGTTGGACAAGATATTATGTTGGCTTCTAGTACTATGGACAATGACTAGGAAAATAACAAGGTAGAAAGTATTAATTATTGAATCTGTGATATAGTTCAGGTATTAAAAAATAAGATAAGTAAACAGCTACACTCTCTTAATTTACTGATGAGACATCTGCTATAATAATGTCTTTAAGTATAATACAATGTATGCACTTTGTATGATAGCAAAACATTATGAAAACAGTTTGCAATGTATTAAGTTATCAAATCTGTCCTGTTAATGTGACTTGAAACTGTCTCATTGATATTTGAGCTTCAATAAAATAAACAAAAGAAGTTCCTGCAATAGTACATGCTGCATTGAAATGTTCATTAAAGTAAATGGCTGAGCAAATAAATTTCAATGGGTATTCAAACATCCCACACAGTAAAATCACTTCAACACAGCCTCATGACAACTCCCACACCAAAACAGCATACTTTATTGTGTAAATTTTGACCCACTATTACTCTCATGTTATGATTTTCTTAAGTTTCAAGTGTACGATATGAAGACATTTTAGATGGGGGATGCACCTGGAAAATAAACTTCAACTCCATATACACATTTCAAAGCTGCTGGGCCCCAAGTCCATCTCTGATCTCCAGGGCTGCCAGTATATAATATGCAGCACACTGAAGCTACACTATCTGAATAAGCTTATTAGTTCTGCATAAGTCAGAAAGTGACAGGTAAACCTGTAACAGACTTGCACTTTTAACTGAACATGGCAAACAGTCACTCTTGAATTTTACATCATTATTTGATAACAATGAAGCAAATCCTAACAGTATATACAAAAAAAAAAAAAAAAAAGCTTTGCATTTACAAAATTGTTTCCCATACTGATTAATCCAGGCAGCTAACTCATTGGTTTATGCAACTTTATTGAAGAAAAATAAATCAATTACTAGAAGAGCTATTAGTTGGTCACTCATCCATTGACAACTTGCATCATTTGCTAGTGCTATATTAAACAATGTACTGGAAGATAGATCAACTAATAGCTCCAAGCCTCCTAACAATTTAAATGAAAATTACAAAATGTTTTGAGACCCTACTTTAGAGTACAAAGGGTGTTTGAGTTCTAATTTCCATTCTCTGTAGAACAAGAGCAGCTCATTCCTTTATTGACATGCATAAAATACACCACATTTTCTGTTCTGCTGGTACTATAAATTCAATACCAATTCTCCAGTCACATCAGTTATGAACATAAAGTATATTACATAACTTCAAATCTCTAACAGTGGAAGACTTAACAAGAATGGATGCTGCTAAAATAATGCTGCAGCCGGGCATGGTGGCGCATGCCTGTAATCCCAGCACTCGGGAGGCTGAGGCAGGAGGATTGTTGTGAGTTTGAGACCAGCCTGAGCTACAAAGTGAGCTTAAGGCCAGACTGAACTGCATAGTGAGACCCTGTCTCAAAAAGACAAAATAAATAAATAAATAAATAAATAAAAAATAAAAAAAATAAAATAATGCTGCTTCCTTGCTTAGATAATCGAGCATGCACCTTCCCCCTCAGATGGCTTCTTTAGAAATTAGAGCTGTGAGGAATGGTTTAGTCTCATAACCATGTTAAGAGTGAAAACACTGGCCACAAAATACACATGCTCCATTTTTCAAAATAATTCTGAATATTGGGCAACTGTTCTCTTGTAACTACTTTACAATTTCTAAAAGCAGTTATTGTCTAAAGCTGGAAGAACTTGTCTTCTCAGATGAACATGTGGATGAATGGAGGGAAGTAAACAAAAATAAAAATAAAAAAAGATGAGGTCTGATAGGGGAACAGTTGGATAAGAAAATCAAAAAAGGAACAGTAATTTAAAATTTATTCCACATAAGCCGGGCATGGTGGCACATGCCTGTAATCCCAGCACTGGGGAGGCTGAGGCAGGAGGATTGTTGTGAGTTCGAGACCAGCCTGAGCTACAAAGTGAGCCTGAACTGTATAGTGAGACCCTGTCTCAAAAAGACAAAAAAATAAAAAAAAGTTTATTCCATATAGTATGCCTAAGGAGAGTCACATGGAGAGAAAAATTTCTCTCAGGCTTCCACAGAGAGCAAATTGGTCAAGCAATGGCCATGACTTATCTGCGTGGCTGACACTGATAAGGGATCTACAAAGTGCAGTACAGGGTTACAGGATAAACCCTGAGGGTACCTGACTGATCTTATCTGATACAAAAGTTACATTTCTTGTTATATAGGTCTTGCTTCAACTCGGTCTTAACCATCCAGCAGAAAAGTATAAAAATGAAGGTATTTAAAATAAAGTAATATTAATATACTGAGCTATGAATGGCTCAAGTCAACAACTCTGTGGATAATCCACTTCTATTGTGGACTGCTGATCTGTGTTGAATTTTTTTATTTAAAAATATATATAAGATAAAGTTTATTCCCGCTATAATTCAGGCTATTCTGATTTTTAAGGTAGCATCACATAGCATACTTCTCAGTCCATTCTCAAGGTATTCTGTTGTACTTGTATAGATCTGTGCAATCTCTGGCACTAGGGGGTCATCTGGGTTTGGATCACATAGCAGTGAACAAATGGATAAAAGAACTTTAGAAATAGTTAAAGCAGACCACTGTGATCTTAGAATATCGAGACAAATGCTGCCATTACTATTTGGATAATAAATTCTTGTAAATGCAACCTTAGGTGGTTTGAAGGGATAGTCTGTAGGAAAATGAATTATCAAAAAGAATACACCACCTTGGTATGGGCTGTCATTAGGTCCCACGATTGTGGCTTGCCAATGAAATATATCATCCCCAACTGGGCCTGCAGAACTTTGTGCTGGAAGGTCCTGGGCCAAATCACTAAATTCTTTATTAATCTGCTTCAGCACATGGTCCATGCTATCCTGTCCCTCAGTGTCTGCGTATGCTCAGCCCCACTGCATCAGGATGGTCCTCAGCTCTCAGGGGCTCAGACACGGCCCTTAGACTAAACTGACCAGAGGTCGTGCGGGGGTGGAAGGATGGGAGGTGGGGAGTGGGAAGGCGAGTCATGGGTATTTCTTAATAGTATTTCTATGTTAAATATCATAGCCGGTAATGACAATTAAATCAGTTCACGTTGCTAAGATTTTGGATCAACTGGTCTCTCCTAACATACAGTAAGTGCTAAGTGAATAACGTATATGTCATTTTTATGTCAAACCACAGAGAAACATTAACTACATACTGATCAAGGAGTTTATCTATGAGATACAAACACATGTTTATGTTTAAAAGTTACTCAAATGTTGCAATATAGGAAATATTGCAACCACTAGTTGTTTAATTACCTAAGTGAAAGGAATGTGAACAAATACACAGGGAAAAACAGGTAAGGAAATTATTGGTAGAGCTTTTTTTTTGGAGACAAGGGTCTGTGGAGAAGAGTGGCGTTTATATTTCATAGGATCAGGGGAGCCGGGGAGATGGCTCAGTGGAATAAGTACTTCCCTGGCAAGTGCAAGGGCCTAAGTTCAATCCCTGGTTCTGCCAAAAAATAAATAAATAAAAATATATTTCATAGGATCAGAATGATCCCAGTTCTAATTATATCAAGATCTCTTACTCTCTTAAAATTTTTAATGTTGACACATAGTAATGTTGCACGTACTTGTCAGTTATAGTAGAATGCTACATATTCTTTTTTAGTCTTTTTTTTTTTTTAAGTGAGGATCAAACTCAGGATCTTGAGCTTGCCAGGAAGTGTTTAGGCCGCTGAACTATCTCCCCAGCTCCATTTTCTTATTCTTGATTAAAATTTACAAAATAAACCATGTCTGGTGGCATGTGCCTATAACCCATCCCAGCACTCTGAGAGGCTGAGCCTGGCAGACTACATACTCCACCCCAGCCTGAGCAACTGAGGGATACTATCTTGAACATAAGAACTGACACCAGTACTGGGAATATTGCCCATGCAGAAGGTCCTGGGCTGATCCCCAGGACTCACGGTCAATGGGCTGTTTATGTAGCATTTATCCCTGGCTTGGTGTACAGTGCGGTAAATTTTTGTGTCTATATTCTCTGTAGTCTTTTGCGACACTCTCACCCATGTTCTGAGCTAACGCCTCCTGGCTGTGCTAGAAGATAAAAGAACAAAACCACACGTAACAATTACTAACAGTTATGCTGGGTCAGCAGCTGTTGTTTAGAGACTTTAGAGCATCGTCTCCCCTTGTAATCAAGGGCAATGTGGAAATGACCGAATGGATGGAAAAGCAAAATAAAAATTTTGTAGGTCTCCTTGCAGTAAACTGTGACTTTTACCTGACAGGAAGTTAGCTAAATCGAGAAAAGCATGTGCCAGTAGATCTCGAATAAGCAATTCCTTAATTCCTGCTGGGCCTTCCGCAAAGGCGCTGTTCTCCCTGCTCTTGCTCCTGCTCTTCCTGCTGCACAAGTCCCTCCCGCTAGGCATTTACTAACTTCCTCATCAGTTAGCTGTGGCAAAGGATAACTCCACTTCTGTAGGACTAAGTGGGAACCCTTGTTCTCCGGAGCTCATTTTGAACCTTCTCCGCGAGAATGAACCTGAAATGGTGATGTGCAGTTTGTGTTTTCTTATTCGTGTCAAATAGGCATCGAGACTACAGAATCAAGGCAGGTGGGCACGCACCTGCAATCCCAGCACTTGGGAGGCTGAGGCAGGAGGATTACTGCGAGTTGGAGGCCAGGTGGAGCTATAAAATGAGCTCAAGCCCAGCCTGATCGACATAGCAAGACTGTCTCAGAAAGACAAAAAAAGAAAAAGAAAAAAATCCGAGAGCACAGAGTCAGAGCAATAGTAATAGACTTCATGATATTTTTCTCAATTCTGGAGATTCAACTGAAGCCCTTCCTGCGTACATGCCCAGCCCTGGTTTCTTTATTATTTTTGGACAGTAAACCGTTAAGCTCCGCAGCTCTACCTTACACTTGCGACCTCCTGCCTCCCAAGAACCCTAACCTCTTGGCCCATCGCCGCACAGGAAAATCAGGATCACCCGTCGCCCTTCGCTTATTTCCGACCCCTCTGCCTTGCCGCCCCGGGCCGAGGAGGCCCTTTGCGCTGAGCCATCTGCCGTTCCTTCTCTTGTGTTCACTTGGAGTCAGGGCCCCGCCAAGCCGCTAGGGTGCCCGCCGGCCCTCGGCCTGATGTCGTCCCGCCTCGGTCCCCGCGCGCTGAGGGGCAGGCGCGGCCGCTAGGCCGGCTCCGCCCGACTCTGGCGCTCCCTCGAACAGATACTCTTCCCGAGAAGACAGTGAGAAGAGAACGCCCTCCACCCGCCGGGATCCGCGCGAGCCCGGCCGGCCGCGCGGCCCGCAGCAGGGGTGGCGACCGGAAGGCTGCGTTCTACGAACCCCGCCTCCCCCGCCCGGGCGCCCGGAATTCCGCGTCCCGCCGCCGCCTGGCGGGCGCGGCTCCTCGGCCCCGGCCCGCCGGAGCACTTCCGGACCCGGGTCGGCGCGCCCGAGAATGACAGTCGGAGCCAGTTAGTTTCACGTGAGCTGAGCCCTTGAATTATTCCAGCGCCGCGCCCATAATAAATAGAAAGCAGAGTCAGCCCGCGCGAGCCCGGTCGCCTTTCTGCCGCGTCGCCCGGCGCGCTGGGACGCCCTTGATTTCCCCAGCTTTTGAGTGTTTGGTTTGGCTTGGTGATTGTGGTGGTGGTGAGTCATATCAAAGAATTTCAGGGTTTGACTTCAACCAAACACTTAAAACTTAAACGACGACCCCCTGAATAGAGTATTTACCAAAAGAGGCTGTTCTTTGTATTTATTTTTACCCTTCATTTTTTTTTTTTCCACAAAGGCTGGAAATGTGACCCTACAATGGTTATGAGTGCAGACTTAGCCTTGGGCTTCTCACTCAGGCAGGTCCTTCTGTGAACTCCAGCAAGCTCTAAGCTTCACTCGAAGCCCCAGGTTCTCATATGTAAAGTGAGAATTATAACAGTAACTATTTTGTGGATTGTTGAGTGAACACATTAAATAAAGCATAATTGCATAAGGAGCTTAGTGCCACATGCAGCTCACAGCCGCGGAAAGCTGGCTTACTTCACCCAAGATGACACTATCACCGTCAGAGGAGTAGGTATCTACTTTATCCCTTCAGAATTATTTCCGTTGTACAAACCATGGTGGTTTGGATTTCTTTACTTACTCCCAGGATGTTCCTGTTTTAAAATTCATGATTTCCTTTGGTGCTAAGGGTTAACCCTGAATCCCCTCATCAGAAGCTTAAACTCCACGCTGAGCTACACCCTAAAATGCTCTTTTTTTAAAAAAGTTTTCAGAACAGATTCTCTTCTTGGAAATAATACTTCTTTAAGGAAGGATAAACTTTGATATATATTACAAGCCAAAATCACAATGAAAGGAAGCCTTACTGTGTTTTACCAGAAACCACACAGTAATTACCTTCAAATTGGGCAATTTGAATAAAGTATTATCAGTATTATCATCGTTTGCCCCACATGTATTTTATCAGATGCATCAACTGAATTTTCTCTTTTGTATGGACGAAGGCCTGATGGCCTCCACACAGGCATCTTGTGTGTTCCTTGTACCTCGCTCCAGAATTTCTTGTGGTTCCCTGAGGTGAGGAAAGCCTGGCCCCTCTGTTGTCAGTTATTAGCGAAGTGGCTCAAGTTGATATCAAAGAGCAATGTGTTCTAAACACAGTCTCTGGGTCTGCAGGGAGCCCTGTAAATACCCTCCCTTCTCTAGAGTCGGGATCGGGATCGCGTTTCCTTCTTGCTCCTTCTGTGGCTGACACATGTTAGTTAGCCAGTGGGACCTGGACTCAGAGGGTCCCGGCCGGCTGAGAGGACTGGCACCCCTCTAGGGACAGGTAACTGCAATTTTCCTTTTCAGGCTCACGTTTTGACGGTACTTACATACCGTCTCTTTTCCTATGTATGGTTTTAGTTAAAAAAAAAAAAAAAAAAAAAAAAAAAAACACTAGAATTTATAAATGTCTTTACTTTTCCTAGACAAGCATTTTCAAGACTGTGTAGATGAGAAGGCAATTTCTTGAGGATGTCATTGTATTTCTCCATCATATCATGGGGTTTGTATAAAGACCCTCGATGAGTTTATCTGTTGCTGTAGGTGGTCAAGGATTTATCTTGGTATGAAACTTTCTCTTACAAAAGGTTTAGAAAATACTTGTATGTCCCAGTCTTCAGAGCTAGACCCAGAGATTTGGTTTTGTTTTTGCATTTGCCACTGGAGGAGGAGACCTGAAAATAAATCTGTATACTGTACTTCAAGCAAAATTTACTGAAACCTTGGTATATCTGAGTTATTAGCTGAGTTGCTAATTCTTTTGGAGTTCCAATTTCTTTTGGAGCAATAAAGCCTATGAAAACATGGAAAAATAGCAAATACAAAAATTTTATATGAATCGACGAGCACAGAATTTTCTCGTGTTTATCTTCCAAGTGAAGACTTCCTCCGCTAAAGACTTTCGAGATTCCTTGGCATTCCTATGGATCATTCCAACGTGAGTAAATTGTTTCTGAGCTGAGTGACTGAATTAAGAGAACAGCTGAAGGCAAACACAGGATCATGTTCAAACCACAATAAAAAACATGTGTTAGGTGGGCCACTCAGCTTTATGGGGAAGGCTTTCAACATATAACTGCATTTGCCTGTCACTAAAGGAGCTTGTCTTAACACTGGGCATGTAGAAGTTTTAAAGATTATTCTTTGTACTGATAGACTCTAGGAAAATCTGAATTAGTAAGTTCTGATATATTTATAAAGTTATAATGATGATCAGAAAGGTAGGGACTTGCTTGTGCGAGAGCAGAAACTTTGTTTAAAAACTAAAATGAAGAGCATGAGTTGGATGTAGTGTAAGTAAGGTGGCCCACAATTGCTGAAAAATATTTATTTTAAGTATTTGCACCTTGCTTTTTTGTGATGATATCCAAAAAGGTTGTACGCTGTGTTTGAAAGTGCTACAGGAAAAGTGAAGAGAAGCCAGAGTGTCCCTATCTTTTTTTTTTTTGACTGTTCTTTTACATTTTAAGCCTATTTTACTACTTGACATTAAAGTATCAGTAATTTGACTGCCTAACCAATTCTGTTCTTTTTATTTTATTCATTTATTTTTGTCATTAGTATGTTTGTAATGTATAATAATTACATTCATCTTGAGGATATGAACATAAACATATCATATCTTCATTTTTTAATTTTATTTATTTGAGAGACAGAGTTTCCTTCTGCAGCTCAGGAAGGCCTTGGGCTCATTGTGTAGCCCAGGATGCCCTTGAACTCTCAGTGATCCTCCTGCCCAAGTACTGTGATTGCAGGCTGCATCTTGGTCCATACTACTTGTCTTTCCTCCTGCACTGTCCTGTCTCTCCTTCCCCACCTCCTCTTCTCAGTACCACGCAGTCTGCCTTCCTGCTTATCATCTTTTATTTTGCTCTTTATTTATATCATAGATTTCTCATATAGGAGAAACCATGTGATATTTAACCATCTGTCTCATGTCACTTAGAATTATGGTCTCAAGGTGCATCCATTTTCCTACAAAGGACTCAAATTTATCATTTTTTCTTCTACTTTCTTTAGTATGGGTCTCCTTTAACCTCAATATTTTATACTTTAGAAAAAGGAAAGATATGTGAGTCATCATGGCAATGTTCAGGGAAGTAAAGATCTGTTATTTTATGGTGTGCATAGTTGCTTCCGTCTTTGAAATAATTAGTAGCACACCTATTGGCCACCTGGAATGGAAGTTCTGTTTTGTGTGTGTTCCTAAGGATCTCACAGTATGGACTATGGACTGTGGCCTAAGATTTGAGTGGAATAATGAGGGAAGGTTATTTATAACCTTACTTATGCTAAGGATTGGACCCAGGGTCTTGTTCAAGTGAGGCAAGTGATACATCACTGGGCTTCCCCCAGCTCAAGACCTCTTTCTATATTTAAAAAGAATAGAGAATCCACATAAATAGAAATTAAACAAAATTAAGTAGCTGGACATTCATATCAGCACAGATTAGATAAGAAAGCAACTCAACCTCTAGATGAAGATAAACCTGTTCCTTTACCTCAGCTCCTTCTTAAGCCTTTCTCCTTCCTTCCTAATTGCCTTTGTTGTCTTGTTTTGATCTTCCTGCCCAACCTCCTCTCATGCTGGGATTACAAGTGTGTACCACCATACCCAGCTAATCACAGTTCTCTTACCTGAATTATTTAAAAGTTTTACTTAATTTTTTTTTTTGTTTTCTTTTGCCTGTGTAAGGGTAAAACCTTTTAACAAATGATCACAATGGAAATATTTTCTCTATTTAATGTATTATGGATAGTTTGAAGATGACTGAAGATAAAAATCTTTTAGTAAATTCAATGAAGTTGGGGAAATTTGTGTATGTTTGCACTGCTTTGTATCCATTGTGGGTACATATTTGTTGATGAATAAGAAGAAATTCTACAAGCAATTGTGTGATTTAATTATAAAGCTATGTATTTCATGCTACAAAGATCGAAATAATTCTCTTTTATTTATTTTTGTCTTTTTGAGACAGGATTTTACCACACGGAACAGGATGGCCTTGAACTCACTTTGTAGCCTATCAGCCTCCCAAGTTCTGGGGTTATAGGTGTGCACCAACTGAACAACTGTTTTAAAGAATAATCACTGGAAGCTTGGGGATGTAGCTCAGTGGTGGGTGCTTGCCTACCATATACAAGGCCCCAGGGTTAATCCCCAATATTGTAAAATAATGATGATAATAATAATAACAGCAATAATCACTGGCTTTTAATTCTGAATTTTCAAAAATCCAAGCTTCAAACAAGAGTAGTAATATTGGGCAGTAAGCACCTGCTTAGGCAAGTTCAAGGACTGGGTTCAATTACATGCCGCACCAGCCCCCCTCAGATGAGGCTGAGCCCCCACTGAGTCTGGGCATGGTGGTGCATGCCTACAGCCCCAGTGCTGGGGTGGCTGAAAATGAGGATCTCTGAGTCCAAGGTAGGTAGTGAGGCCCTGTACAAAACACATAGTTAAAAAAAAAAAAAAGAGATTGGTAATATTATAGCATCTGCATGAATCAGTGGGGCATTTTTTCAAGTTCATATTCCAAAAATGTATGAAATCAATATCAAAGAAACTATAACTTTACAAAGTAGGTATTTGAGCAGATGTTGGTCTATTAAGAATTCTTTTTCTTACTGATTTTTAGTATTTGTGAAAGAAAACATTAAGCAGTGACTTTTTCAAAATAATGTACAAAAAGTTCTATCCAGGTAGCAACACATAGTAAGAGTTGTAATGTTTGTGGTAATACAGTTCTCTTATTTTTAAATCGCTATCCAATTTGTTTCTTCTGAAGAAGTTCATTCACACAAATTTGTTGCTGAACTCTTAACCTCATGCCAACGACTTTTTTCCTTTTTTTCTCGGTGATTTTTGATTACCTATTAGCATTAATTGTCTTCTTTCCTTTTGCTTTGCCTTCAAATGAGTACTTTTAAAAACTCTTGGCTTTAATTACATTAGCCAGACGTGGTGGTGTACACCTATAATCCCAGCACTCTGGAAACAGAGGCAGGAAGATCACTGAGTTTGATCTACCAATGGCTTGAGCTACATAGTGAAACTTTGTCTCAGAAAAAAAGTAAAAACACAAATAAATAAAAAGTTAGACCCCAGCTTTATACTGGCTTTTCATGGCCACAGCTCAGTGATTAAATGAAAATGAATTTCTCATTGATCAAAACTAAGGACCTTAAAAAATTAATAATTTGAAACATTTTTTAAAGCATGCCATTTTCTTTGGCAGATGGAATGTGATGTAATATGCTTAGTATTAATGCCAAACATCTGTCCATAAACACTTCTGGCCTCCAGCTATAAGTGAAGCTCTGTAGATAGGAAGAGTGACCCCGCTCACACAGGTGCACCGTCCTGCTGTGGAATCTCTTCGCTCAGTTTTCTCCATCCAATCAGGTGGAATGTTTCAGAGGCACATGGTTTATACAGCTCAAAATAACTTGGGACCTGTGAGCTGACAAGTGCTCTGGCTCTGGGGGTGACAGGCTGCCCAGCGTCTTAGTCTTACAGCCCTCTTCACTAAAACTAAGGTTAACGCCTCGCTACCTATGGACGGCTGCTCTCCACTTCCAAGGGCGTGAAGAGTTTTCCTTTTCTCCTGTTCTTCCATCTGAAAGTTCCCCTTGGACAATTCTCATCGCAGTGGAGTGCCTGGGTTGGACATCCTCATCTGGGTCAACTAAAAAAAGCAAGGTAATTTTCAGATTTCAGTTCACAAGTGTGTTTCGATAACAGGGAGCTGACAATGGAGAAGGAGCTATCCCAGAGAGCTAATTACCATTACTCAGAGTGAAACCTAGCATAACTTTCTAACTATGGATGATGGGATGCACAATTAAAGGAAAACTGAAGCCTCCTTTCACATGGAAAGCTTTGGGAGGAGACTTGATGAGACTCACAGAAATCTTAACCCAAGGAAGTTGGGCTGTGTTGCAGATATTATTGGTATTTTTCACATGTTCATTTACTAAAATAATATTTTATCAAGGCAATATGTATGCAGTGCCTATTTCCTTTTTAAAGGAAAAATCTAAAATAATATGACTCCAAAGTAAAAGACTTTCATTTAATTTTTTTTTATCATGTAAAAGGATATGCCTGCTATATTTAGTACTGGGAGATCTGCTCACTGGATTAATGTACACAACAGCTGCAGAAAGTCTGGCTCAAGGGACATTGCTCTTTCTCTCTCCATTCTCTCTCTCTCTCCCTCTCTCTCCCTCTCTCTCTCTCCCCCTCTCTCTCCCTCTCTCTTCCTCCCTCTCCCTCTTTCCCTCTCTCCCTCCGTTATCCTTCTCTCCCCCTCTCCTCCTCCCTTTTTTCTCTCTCTCCCCCTTTCCCCTTTTCTCTCTCTCCCTTTCCCTCTCTCTCCCCCTTTCCCTCATTTCCTCTCTCCTTCCCTTGTTCTCTTTCCTCCCACCCCACCCCCCCAGCTGCATCAGAAGGACACTTGACAGTCAGCAGCAAATGTTTGGCCTGGTGCATTGCACTACGAGTAGTAATTAGATGCACATCTCAAGTAGTGTTTTTTAAAACTGTATAGGCAAAGAAGAAGATACATTATTCTGTATTTCCAATTTCAAAGCATGAACATTGTAATGATAGTGTTTAGAAATATGTATCACTTTATTAATAGATCTTTATATAGTTATCAAAGATGCTAGTGTTCCCTACCCATTTGAAAGATATAAATCAGCTCTCTAGTTTTCTTTCCCAAAACATAAAGATGAGTCAATTATTTTTACTTTAGTAATACTGATAGGAATTCTAAAGGTTCTAAGTTAAAATTTGGGGGTAACCTTATAGTCTCTCCCTAATGATAACTCATGTTCACATAAAATCTAAGAAATCAAGAATGTCTGCACTTATAGCTATAATAAGTATTTTTGTACCAAAAATTAAGACGTAATGTCCCAGGAAATTTGAAATATATGGATGCTATGCTTGCAGAAATATTGAGAGATTAAATTATAGGCATTACAAATCTTATAATAATGGGCCATGAAACAAACAGATGGGCACTCTCTGAATTCTGGAAGGTTGGCTCTGTCCCTACTTATAGTGCGTGGCTAATGCTAGTGGAACTCACAAGACTGGGAGAATCCCGGCCTTCCGCACAAGTGGAACTTATGATGTAGGCCCTGTTACATGTTCCTTCCACCGGGAGCTTACAGAGGCCCAGTGGGACAGACTCAGAGCTGCACCTTATGCCCACAAAACACTTAGTGTTTAATCCATACTGGTTTTGGAATTTGTGGGACATTTTGTGCAGATTTACTCTTGAAGAAATGGGACGTCAAGAAAAGCAGGTTCTATTTTTCAAAGACTTTAATGAATTAATGTTACTGTGTGAACAGATGACAGCTCCATTTTCAGCAGCTAATTCCTGTCCACAACAGAAATACTGGGCTCAGTTCACTGACCTGGTGATGGAAGACAAATGGTCACACTAACCTCAGAAGAACTAATTTCTTTCATTCACACTGACATTTGACAAAGGCTTTGTAGTGGCAGAAAAATCAAGTGGTTTTCTTTATGACTTTTCCTCTTTCCTAGAAGGTATAAAATAATCAAACACCACAAAAATATTCTTATAAATTCCTCTAGTGCTTCCTTTTTTAGTTGACGAAGTGCTTTTAAAAGGACTATAGCACTACACATTTGCTTCAAAAGCATACAGAATGGTTTGTTTCAAATTTAAGACCATATTTTGAGCAGACATATTTTCAGGGTGACATAAGTTGGTGTAGCTCCCTACCTGCCTTCACAGGGGTCCTCAGGGCTCATGCACAGCCAGAGCCACCTCAGCCAGCTCTGTGCAGGCTGTGCTGGGGGACACCACAGAGCTCCTAAGAGAACACCAAACCAGGTGAGCTCTTTCAGCCCCAAGCTTCTCTCAGGACCCCCTCTCAATCTAGCAATCAGATGTCAATTTAAATAGGTTGGATTTTTTGGTGGACCAGGAATCGAACTCAAGACCTCACACTTGCCGGGCAGATGCTGCACCACTGAACTAAATCCCTGCCCCTGTCAATTTAAATAGAGAAAATATTTGTTTTTATTTTTAAAGAGAGAAAAACAATAAAAATAATGATACAGAATTTCAAGACAAGATAGCAGATTAGCAATGTAATATATTGCATATTGTTATCTTCAATGGAGTTGCTCAGATTGCAAGATGTATTAATCCTTAACTACCTACAATTAAAAATTGGCAAAGAGGCTGAAAGAAGAAAGTGTTATTTTTTTATTATTAAAATTAAGAAATCTTTGTTAGTAAGATTTGAAAACACTTTCTTATTTTGGCACTTCCTGTATTACAAAGAGAAACTGCACTGAACTGAAGCTCAGTTCTTCATGGACAGAGATATCTTTAGAGGGCTGTAAACACCACACACACAGACACACACACACAGACACACACAGACACACACACACACACACACTGCCCTGTGTGTCTGTCACTTTTGTGACTAACATCAACCCCCCTACTTTTTTCCTTTCCTGTTTTGGGGTGGCAGTGGTGATAAGGGCTCAAACCCAGAGTCTTGGTCAGTGGAGACAACAGCTCTACCACAAAACTATTCCCCATATACAAACCCCATTTTGATCCTGGATTCCTGAAATCTTTTTGCTTGCCTTCCATTAGCTTTTGTATGGCCCTAGGATTTACTTATACTATTTATTTACTGTTACTTCAGATTCAATAGCAACTTTGGACTCTGGCTTAAGTATCCTTTCCACTCGGGTTTCCTTTTTTCTTTCTTTCTTTTTTTTTTTTTTTTTTTGTGTATTTTAATAAAGGGCCTGTAGGGTGATCCTCCTGTTTTCAGACTCCCAAGCACTGGGATTATAGGCAACTCATTTTCTTACACATTTATCCCCTTCTGTATACAAAAACATGCGCACTCAAGCTGGGAGTGTAGCTCAGGGAAACAATGCTGTCCAGCATGCATAAGGTCTTGGATTTGATTTCCAATACTAGGAAAAACAAACAAATACCAATCCCAAGCCCCATGCATACTGTGTTTCATAGCAGCCAATCTCTTTTGCTTACAGGTAAATGAAATCTTTAATTTCTACCTTACTTTGTCTCCTTTACCAGTTTGATTAAAACAGCAAGAATGGCCCACTCACCTCTGTCCTAGTTTCTAGAAAGTTTTTCATACCTTTAACCTCTGTCCTTTAGGGAAGGTCTCTAGAGAACAGAGCCTTACTGATTCTCCTACATGCCATCTGCTGTTGCCATTGTATTTTACCATATGCTCCTAATGAATTCATTTGTCTACATTTGTCATTGCTGTGTCTTCCTCCAAACTGAAAGATCTTTGAGAGAATGTGCCTTACATTGTTTCTATATCATTGTTAGCATAGCATTTCCTTCAAGCTCTGACTCTGGTAACATAGCACATACCAATTTATTAAATTACTAATGCTGTTCACACCAAAAATAGACTACAAATAAAATGAAAATGATCACCCTAACACGGAGATGGGCTTCACAACAGTATATAACAGGCGGCCCAGCTGCAGCCACGTTTTTAGGTGACCTGTCACTCAGCTCTCCAACACTGCTTCCTGTGAACAGGAATTTGTTCCTGGCCCCAGCCTCAGTTTCCCCAAAACTGATAAATGCTGGTCTTGTGTAAGGACATGGGATACAAAAGACAAAACAAACAGATATGTACCAGCACCAAAGAGAAGGAGCAAAGTAGAATACTTTTTTTTTTTCATTCCCTTTAAGAAAGTTGTATACATAGAAGTTATACAAGGACAGAAGAAGATTACATTAAATTTGCACAGTGCTTTTTACCTTTTAAAAGTGCTTTCACAAACAAGCCAGTGAAGTAAGCAGGGGAGATCTGCCCATCCTAGGTGTGAGTTGGCTAGACAGGCTCTTTCCCTCTGATGGCTCTCTTCACAAGTAATTTTCAAGTCTAGGTTATTTTTGTGTTGTCTTATGAACTAGAATTGGGTTTTACAGACGTTTGTCTATGTGTGTAATGAATGTAAAGCAATGTTTAAAGACACATATAAAAGATGTTTATTTGGAAAAATAAAAATTGTATATATATGGTGTATAATGTAATACTCTGATATATGGGTGCAAATGCAGTAATTGACTCAGGCTAATTAATAGATCTATTAACTCATGCTTATTTGTGACAAGAACACTTAACATGTACTTTTAGCGATTTTCAAGTACACACAGATTGTTATTGGCTGTGGTCACTTGTGCTTCACAACGGAGCTCCAGAATTTACTTCTCATTGAAACTCTGTGCAAAGCCCTGGGTTCCACCCCCCAGCACAATAATAATAACAGCAACAACAACGTAGTAATACTTCACAGTCAGAAAATTTCAGGATTTATATTTGAATTCAAGTTATTTTCTACCAGGTTTTGCCCAGACCTGGTTGAGGCCCCAGCTTACATAGTTACAACTGGAGATGAGATTTTTCCAGTGTATTTCTTTTTTTTTTTTTTTTTTTTTTTTTTTTGCGGAACCAGGGATTGAACTCAGGCCCTTGTGCTTGCCAAGCAAGCGCTTATTCTACTGAGCCATCTCCCTGGCCCTCCAGTGTATTTCTAACAACAGAATCTTACTAGAGCCTGAAAAAGGAGTGGTGCTGAGTTAACATAAGTTGAAAAATATGCCCAAGGGTTTCAGCAGTGAGATCTGTTTTTGATGAACCAAAATAAACAAAAACCCAAACCAGGTCTTTAGGGCGAACGGAAAAAGTCCTAGGGAAAACCGGGAGGCCGAGGGCCGGAGCAGCGGGCCTCCCCTGGCCAGTGTGGGTTCCGCGATGCTCTGGTCCTCCGCCATCTCTTGTCTCATGACACGTGAACAGTTTTACTGCCCGCCTGGTGCCTTCTCACCGACGCCGCGGTCAGCTTGCAAGGGTGTTTTCCCGTTCTTAGTTTGCAGGCGGCACAAGCCCCCTGTGCATTTCACGAGGGACGGGAATACAGAGTGAGGCTGGGT
Source organism: Ctenomys sociabilis (assembly GCA_004027165.1). Classification (NCBI taxonomy): domain Eukaryota; kingdom Metazoa; phylum Chordata; class Mammalia; order Rodentia; family Ctenomyidae; genus Ctenomys; species Ctenomys sociabilis. Next base: position 53,082 of record PVKA01006566.1, on the reverse strand, counting down.
ACCCTTGTGCCCCTCTTCTGGTCAGTCGGGTCGCCTCCCACCTGATCTTTTCGCCCTGTGGTCACCGCTTTCCTGGCCTGGGCCCCGCGCTCCAGCTCCCTCCGCAAGAGGATGGCTTCTCCCCACTAGATCGCAGCGCTGAGTCTATTTTCTGTTCAGCTCCAACCTGCAGTACCAGAACGGGGCCTGGTCCACAGAAGCTGCTCAGCAAGTGCTTGGAGGAGCAGCAGGGGGAAACGGGCTAAGGCACTGGCTCGCCCTGCGTGTGAGGCCCTGGGTTTGTCCCCAGCATCACCACCCCCAATTTATTAGAAAGCAAGGCTGTCCACAACAACTCTTGGACTTTTCAAAGCAGATACTTTATAAGGAGTAGTTTTAAATTAATTCTTAAAGGAGAAAGTTTTAGATTAATGCTTGGGACTGATGCATCTTATTTCCTGTTTTAGCGAATATTTATCAGCCTAACAACTTATATGTGCATTTTCATCTGAGAACGCAGAGTGGTTTCCCACTTCAAACCGAAAGATAATTGAGAACCAAGTACATTGAGCAACTTTCTTAAGATACCAAAGTTACTCTGTGTTGGAGTTGGGATCCAAACCCGAGTTTTCTGATTATAATCATGTGTGCTTTGATATATGGTAGGAAAACAAAGCCTAATTCTAGAGGTTTTTTTTTCCTACCATAAATGAACATTCGTTTGACAATCACCTTAAAGTTGTGACTGCCTTTACCTAAAGTTTATGGATTTTCTCTTTGTCTGTAAGTTTCTTTTGTCCTACATTATTGGCCCAACTTTCTCTGCCATTTGAAAAATTAAGAGCCTGTCACAAAACCCCTTTCATAATGTGCAACTTACTGAAGGTATCTTGCTTTTAAAGCACTTAATTTTCACTCTCCCATCTGAATTGATGTAGAAACTCAAAGTAGGCTAAAGAAATGATTGATTTAAAAATGAATAACTATAATAATGATTTGCAAAATAATGATTATAACAAGTTACTGTACTAGTTACCTTGGTGAATAGCATTTTTTTTTTTTTGAGGCAGGTACTCAATATTTAGCCCAGGCTGGGCCTCAAACTCACAGTGATACTCCTGCCTCAGCCTTCCACGTGCTGAGATTACAGGTGTGCACTGCTACATCTGGCCCTTATATAGCATTTTGGGCCTAATTTCATGTATCTGGTCTTCTACATAGTTGATGTACAAATGAGAAAATGTTTTATTTGGAATAGCAATTACATTTTCATGAATGATTTTGTATATTGCCATTCTGCAAAATTTTAAATAGCCATTTAGTACTAGTCTTTTCAAAGAGAATACAGAAAAGTAACAAAAGAATTAGGAATGATACAGAATTTCACTAAACAAAATAATATGAATTTGACACAGTTTGCTGTATTGCATAGTGTTGTCTTCAAATTAATTGTTCTGATTGCCAGATATATGCATGCAAAATTGGAAAAAGAAAGAAAAAAGTTGTAAGAAATTAAGACAAGAGAAAATGAAAAAAGACAAGAAAGCAAGAAAAATTAAGCATTAACTGTTCTTTTCCATAAACCAGCAGAAATCCACAGTTCAATTATCCAAACCATCCTGCTTACATACATAAGCATATCTCTTCCCCCCACACCCTCTCCTGTCTTTCTCTTCATTTCAGTAATTCCTTCTTTTTGAACAGGTTCATTTCCTTTTCACAGTATCTATTGTATTCTTCAGATTTTAGTTTAGTCCTTTAGGGTCTTACACCAAGGAGACAATATGATGTTTGTACATGCAGGTCTGATTTATTTCACTTAAGAGTATGGTTTCTAGTTGCATCCATTTACCAATAAAAGCCTCATATCTATCCTTTTCTATAGCAGAATAATACTCCATTGTGTAAAATACCACATCTTCCTTATGCACTCCTCAGTTAATAGGCATTTGGGTTGCTCCCAAGACTTAGCTATGACAAATTGTGCTGCTGTAAACATGGGTGCACAAAAACCACTGTGGTATGATGTTTTCAGTTCTGGAAAAAATGTCCAGGAAGGGAATAGCTGGGTTGAATGGAGCCTTCAAACCTAGCTTTAAAAAAATGCAGGCACTACACAGCTCAGATCCTCCTGTCACTGCCCTCCCAGTGCTGGAATTATAGATGTGCACCACTATGCCAGGTTCTGGGGCCAGCATGTCAGATCAAACTTGGGAGGATCAAACTCCAGTCCTAGTTCTTGTCAGACAGGGACTTAGACTGTTAAGCTACCTCATCAGCCCCAATGCTAACTGTTGGAGGAATCTCTACACTGATTTCCATAGTAGTTGATACCACTATGTACTCCCACCAACAGTGGAGAAGGGTTCCTTTTACCCTACAGCCACTCTAGCATTTGGTATTGGTTGATTTTTTTGATGACAGCCATTCTTTCTAGGGTGAGATAGAATCTCAGTGTTCTAATTTGCATTCAAATTCAACAAGTTAGGGCTAGCCAGAGAGCTTAGCAGACTAAAGCACCTGCTTAGACAGAGCACAGTGGCTCGAGTTTGATCCTTGGTGTACCATGCCAGCCTCGTCCCTGGGGGCATGCTGAGACAGCGATTGAGACTGGGCATGGTGGCACATGCCTGTAATCCCAGCGCTTGGGAGGCTGAAAGCAGGAGGATCACTACAAGTCCAATCTGTGGTGAGACCCTGTAGGCCCTGTACCAAATACATAAAAAAAAAACCAAAGTCAATAATTTGCATTCTACAACCTCAGCATTAATTCTCACAGTGACCAACCACTGAATGAGTACTAATGTGTGTACAATTATCATGACTTCATTAACTAGCTAATTTCTTATTATTGCACATGGTTCTAATTTTTTAATATTATAATCTACGCCATGATGGACATCTTTGTAGATAAACTTTGCCCTCATGTGACCCCTGTGTGAGCTTTTATTTATTTTGGTAGCAGGGATCGAACTCAGGACCTTGTACTTGCCAGGCATGCACTTATGCTACTGAGCTACCTCCCTGGCCTGTAACCCTATGTATTTTAAGTGAATCTATTTTAAAGACACAATAGACTTCACAAGTCAGTAGCTCTGGCAGGGACAGTCTCAGGCCCTCACAAGCAAGTGTAACAGGATTTTGCTGTGAGTGACTCTTTGTAGTCTCTAACTGCCCTCCCAAGGAGGCTGTATGCTGTGCCAGGTGAGAGGTCAGTTTGGGCAAGCCCTGAAGAAGCTTGGAGCTATGGCAGCTCCTAGGAAACCTTTGGAGGTTAGGCTGTGTGCAAGGGGATGGAGAACAATGAAGTAGTTTCACCACAGAATGTTAGTGGTTTTTTTTTTTTTTAACCACAGAATCTTAGAATTGGCAGAAATTTAGATTACTTTCTTCACCATCTTCCTAGCAAAGAATGGCTGTCTCCATGTGCAAATCTCTGTTTGCATTTGAAAGCACTTTGTAATAAAAAATCACATATGATAAAACAAAATAGGCTGAGCCTTTTTTTTTTTCTTGTGCCAGGGTTTGAAACCAGGGCCTCATGCAAGCTAAGCCAGCTATCACTGAGCTACCCCCTTTCTCAGCAGTGTATTCGTACATTTCTATAGTCATATCATAGTCTTCACAACTGAACTTGCATTTGAACAGTAAAATAGTAATTGCTGAGCCGGGCGTGGTGGCGCATGCCTGTAATCCCAGCACTAGGGAGGCTGAGGCAGGAGGATTGTTGTGAGTTCGAGACCAGCCTGAGCTACAAAGTGAGCTTAAAGCCAGCCTGAACTGCATAGCGAGACCCTGTCTCAAAAAGACAAAAAAAAAAAAAAAAAAAAAAAAAAAAAAAAAAAAAAAAAAAAAAAAAAAAA
>PVKA01006566.1:18480-49140 GCA_004027165.1 Ctenomys sociabilis | reverse complement strand
GTAATTGCTCAGGTTTTATATCCAATGTCAGGGAAATTGTTATTACATTACAATTGAGGAGTAATCTTTAAATCTTTAAAGTAAATTTTATAAAAATATTAAAATGAGGTAATTTTGTATTTTGAACTCTAAATTACTAAGAATTATCATGCTATAATAATACAGATGTATTGCCAGATGGGGCGGCACATGCCTGTAATCTCAGCCTTTGGGAGGCTGAAGCAGAATTGCTGCAAGCTCAAGGCCGGCCTGGGCTATGTAGCCAGACCCTGTCTAAATTTTTTTCAAATCAAAAATGTTTCAAAGATAGATTTATTGAGGCCAAGGACATTCAGCGGTACAGCACCTGCCTGGCAAGCAAACAGTCCTGAGTTCGATTCCCTGCACCAAAGTTACAGATATATAGAGACAGAGGCATTATTTCCTGAAATAATGCCAACTTTGTATTACTGTGTTACAGCATGCAGGACGACAGCCTAGAGGCGTCCACTTCCATATCCCAGCTGCTCCGAGAGAGCTACCTGGCTGAAACCAGGCACCGGGGCAACAGCGAGCGGAGCCGCGCCGAGCCCTCCACCAGCCCCTTCCCCCGCAGCGGCCCCGCAGGGGTCACAGAGGGCTGTGGCCCCGACGACTTCCCGGACCTCTCGGCCTTCCTCAGCCAGGAGGAGCTGGACGAGAGCGTCACGCTGGCGAGGCTGGCCATCTACCACGAGCCCGCGGAGAGCGCGGAGGACACCCAGAAGCCCGCGCCGCGCCTGCGCCCTGAGAGCGCGCCCGCGGCCCGAGAGCGCCCCCCGCCGGCGGGGTCGTCGCAGCACAGTGCGCCCGGCGCGCCCAAGAAGGTCTTCCTGAATAGGGCGGCTGACTTCATCGAGGAGCTGTCGGCGCTGTTCAAGGCCCATGGCTCCAGGAGGGCCCGGCCGCGCGCCTGCCGGGGCCACACCGGCAGGGCAGCGCAGGAGGACGGCGCCGCGGAGCTTGCAGAGCGGCGGGAGCGCGCGGTCCCTGTGCCCGTCCCTGTCGCGGCAGCCAGCAGGGACAACGAGGTGAACCATGCCCTTGAGCGGCGCGAGGCCCGCAGGCGCGAGGCCGAGGAGGCTGGCAGTGGGGATGCCTCCCCGGGGTCCTCGCCATCGTCGTTGTACTACGAAGAGCCCCTGGGGCAGCCTCCGCGCTTCACTCAGAAGCTGCGGAGCAGAGAAGTGCCCGAAGGAACCCGAGTCCAGCTGGACTGCGTAGTGGTAGGAATCCCACCGCCTCAAGTAAGGTAAAGAGATCCTGCTAGTGGTGCCTGGTGGTTGCTTTACTGTGACCGTGGCTCCCCTGACATTACCTTTAAGTTTCAGGCTCCAAAACTTACATACTCCCAGCCTGGGGTGATGCACGACTGTAATCCGAGCGCTTGGGAGGTCGAGGCAGGAGGATCCCATGAGTTTAAGGCCAGCCTGAACTATGCAGGAAAGAAAAGAAAGAAAAATTGGGCTGGAGATATCACACGGGAGATACCAGCTCACAGTGTGTGGAGATTTCAGTTCATACTTGGCTGGCGCCAATGCAGAGTGCCTCATGACAAAGGTCAGCAGGTCATGGTGGCAGAAAACAGCAAAGCATCAAGAGCAAAGGGAGGAGCACAGAAAGCAAGCCTCTTCCCTGTCTTATTAAGACTGCCTGCCCCGGGGCCAGTGTAGCACTCACACCCAGAGACCCAGCACTGGACCATGAATCTATCACAAGCTCTAGAAGCTGCCCCATGACTGCATGAGGCTTTGGGGAGACACCTTGATAGAAACCATAGCATTCCATTCCTGGCTCCCTTGCACTTGCTGGGGAAGCGATTATTCCACTGAGCCATCTCCCCAGCCCTCATGTTCATCTCTTTATTCAAAAAGTATTTTAGTCCAGATTTACCAAAGTTCTAACAGTTTTAGTAATGCTTAAAAGTCCAAGTCACAAGTCTTCTCCAAGACCTAAGACAAACTCCTAGCTGTGAACCCCTGTACAAAAGAGAAGTTAAACACTTCCAACATTCAATGGAACAAGGTAAACATCATCATTCCAAAAGGTACAGAGGGATACAAAGCACCGGGACCAAAGCAAGTCCAGAATCCAGCAGGGCAAACATTAAGTCTTGTAGTTCCACTTTCAACATCCAAGGAAATCTGTGGCAAGTTGTGAGCTCCATGCGGCCCCACTGCTACAGTACTTCTGGTGGTTGTGGCTCCTATGACTTCTCTCTTAGGCCTGCTTTGCTCCCTCCTTGCAGCTTTCCTTAGGTGATCCATGTTCTTGACTTTTCAATCTTCTGAGATCTCTACAGCTTTTACTTCACACTCACAGCTTCACACACTGTCTTCTCAGACACACTGCCTTGCTTCCCAGGCCTTTTTCTGAAATCTGGATGGAATTTTTTTTTTTTTTTTTTATGTACTTAGTACAGGATCTACAGGGTCTCACTACACAGATCAGACTCATAGTGATCCTCCTATTTTCAGCCTCCCAAGTGCTGGGATTATAGGCACACACCACCACATCCAGTCTCAATCACTGCCTCAGTGCACCCTGGGGAGCAGGGCTGGCATGGCACTCCAGGGATCAAACCCCAGTCCCAGTATCTGCCTAAGCAGGCTCTTTAGTCTGCTGAGCTATCTGGCCAGCCCTAGATACCTTCTTAACCTCAGAACTCTTGCATTTTGAATGTACTTAAAACCAATGCTGCATGGATGATGCCAAGGTCTGCTGCTAGCTGGAGCAGTAGCCAGGCTTTCTTCTCTCTTGGTTGTACAGGTGGAGTGCCTGGATTGCTGGGCACTATGAATCCAATTCTGAGAATCAAATTCCCTGTGCCAATGCCATTCTGGAACCTGGTGCAGCTGCTGCCATTCCAGAACATGGTATAATGTGGCTTTCTCCTCAAAGCAAAGCCTTTCATTTTGCAGTTTTGAGGCTACAATGGATGGAGACTTGCTGTTTCTTGTGATCCCCTCAAGTCTTCTTCCTTCCTTCCTTCCTTCCTTCCTTCCTTCCTTCCTTTCTTTCTTTCTTTCTTTCTTTCTTTCTTTCTTTCTTTCTTTCTTTCTTTCTTTCTTTCTTCCTTTCTTCCTTTCTTCCTTTCTTTCTTTTCCTTCTCAGCAATGGCAATCTCCTAAGCTCTTTCTTTGCAGTGCTCAGCTTTACTGGAGCTTCCTTTCTAGCCAGACTCACAATGTTTTACATCATCATGCTGTGCTCTTTGCTTTTGATTCTCAACATAAATCTGGCTAAAAGCCACCAACGATAGCCATGCCACTGTCTCAATGTGAAACTGCCTTGAAATTTCTGCTGCCGTATGAATGAGTCTGCTGCCCTTAATCTCAGTCCCAGGCAAAGTCTCTGGACAGAATAAAGTGCAGACAAACTTTCTGTCAACCCATGTCACACATCATGGGAGTCAAGCACCTAACACAGTCCTTCCCAGAAGAAACCTCCATTTCCTGGTCTTTACCAGCAGGATTTCTGTCAGCCTTCTGGTCTTCCGAGCTCTGACCAGAATCTTCAGTACAGTACAGTACAGCTGAAGGCATTCTAAGGCTTTTCTTTCAGGCAAAAATCTCCAGACCTTTCTAGGCATTCCCAAAGGCTCTTGAACCACATAGTCAGGTATAGTTACATCAACAACCCCACTCCTGTTACCAAATTGTGTCTTGGTTACTTTTCTCTCCCTTCTGAGACAAAATACCCAATGCCCAGGACTAAGGAAGGAAATGTTTATTTAGCTTGCACAGTTTGTAGAGCTTTCAGCCTCTACTTGGCTGACTCCAAGGCAAAGTGACACATGGCAGGAGTCAGTAGTTCATGGTCACAGAAGAAAGAAAACACAGCAAGAGCAAAAAGGGAGGAACAGCATAAACAAACCTCTTTGCCTATTTTATACTGCATTCAGGCTGCCCACTCCAGGATAGATGTAGCACTCACACCCATAGTCCCAGCATTGGACCATGAGTCAATCACAAACTCTAGCAGCCTGCCCATAACTGAATAAGGCATTTAGGGGACATCTGGACACAATCCATAACACACAAACTGTGCTCAGACTTGTGATTCTCCTGCCTCAGCCTCCCAGAGTGCTAGGATTATAGTTATACCACCACTGGTGCTATATTTTTTAAAAAGGGAAAAGAAATAGATGATATTGGGGCCAGGGAGATAGTTCAGTAGAATAAGAGCTTATCTGGCAAGCACAAGGTCCTGAGTTCAATCCCTGGTAACACCAAAAAAAAAAAAAAAAAAAAAGCATGTCAGGGAGATAGATTGGTGGAACAAGCACTGTATCTGGCTGGCATGGCAAGGTCCAGAGTTTGATCCCCAGTACCAAAAAAAAAAAAAAAAGAAAGAAAAGAAATAGGTGATATTAAGATTAATAATTATGTATGGGGCTGGGGGTGTAGTTCAACAGCACAGTGCCTTCCTGGCAAGCGAGAGGCCCTAAGTTTGAAACCTGGCACCAAAACAAAAAGTATTGAGTCATATATAAATATATTATTTCAACATGTGATTAATATAATTATTAATTAGATATTTTGCATTCTACTCATTGTACCAGGGATTCAAAGTCCAGTGTGAATTCTGTACTTACGACAAATCTCAATTTGAATGCCAAATTTTCCTAGGAAGAGCTTACTCTGCCTTTTTTTTTTTTTTTATTTACTCTGCCTTTAAAGTCTGTACTCTGTGAACACCTGTGGTATTTCTGGCTCTTCAAGAATGCAGTATAAGGACTGGGGAGATGGTTCAGTGGAATAAGTGTTTCCCTGGCAAGCACAAGGCCCTGAGTTCAATCCCTGGTTCTGTCCCCCCCCAAAAAAAAACTAGAACCCAAGAATGCTGTATAACCATAGGAAGGCTAATGGAATAAAAGTAGAATAAGGTATGACTCAGAACAGTGTACAGGCTCATTTTACCTGTATTAAATGTATTGCAGACCATGAGGTGGCACACACCTGTAATTCCTACACTTGAGAGGGTGAAGCAGGAGAGTATCTGCAAGTCTAAGGCCAGCTTGGGCTACATAGTGAGTCCAAGGCCAGTTTGAAATGCATGGCAAGACCCTGTCTCCAGAAGGAAAAAGAAAAAGAAATATATTACAAATTTTCAGTGTTCAGCTTGGTGAGCACTCTAGTCCCTAATCCTCTCAGTTCGACTGAGGAAGAGCGGGTGTGGTGTGCTCCTCTGTTAGGGCCCTCCAAGCCAACTTTTCTGTCAGGGCAGTGAAAATCTGCTTCAGGGCTCCTGACTGGTCTGGGATGTGTTCTGATTTTACTCCGTGTATTTTAGGGATCCTGTCCACATTTAGGGTCCCACAAAGCTTGGAACCCGCTTTAAGGAGGGCAAGATTTGCTAACTCTTATGATAACATGTGAAGAGTGTGGTTTTCATGTGTTACGTTTGTAAAGATTACTGGTGTTCAAAGCAGTAGACGAGGCACTATACTTCCTGAACATTTCATTACCACTAAAATGTAACTTTTATACTGTATATAGGCAGGGCCTTGTCTTTTTCTTATGGAACAGTCACATTAGAGGACAATCAGCCAGGCGTGGTGGCACACACCCAGCATCCCGCACTAAAGATGCTAGAGCAGGAGGGTCACCTGTTTGGGCTACATAGTGAGTTTAAGGCCAGCCTGGGATACAAAGCAAAACTCTGTCTCAAAAAAAGGCAAATTTAGGACAATAATAGTATTAATATTAATAATAGGATTTTTATTTAAACTGTGCACATTAATGCAAGAGATTCCAAAGACGAAGTCCTATTTTTTGTTTTACATTCAAAAGCAACATAAATTGAGTCAGGCATGGTAGTTCACATTTGTAATCCTAGCACTCAAGTGGCTGAGGCAGGAGGGTTGCCTTGAGTTTGTGGCCAGCCTGGGCTACATAGAAAGAGTCTGTGTCAAAAAATAAAACAAACCTAGCCGGGCGTGGTGGCGCATGCCTGTAATCCCAGCACTAGGGAGGCTGAGGCAGGAGGATTGTTGTGAGTTCGAGACCAGCCTGAGCTACAAAGTGAGCTTAAGGCCAGCCTGAACTGCACAGTGAGACCCTGTCTCAAAAAGACAAAAAAAATAAATAAATAAATAAAAATAAAAATAAAAATAAATAAATAAAACAAAACAAAAGGCAACCTAAAGCATACTTACTGTTATTCACACTGCAGCCTAGCGAGTTCAGGCATGTTACTCTGCTGACCTTCTTGAAGACAGAGGTGTGATGCTTTTGCCTTTGATCTGGATCATGCGGCACAGCTGCTGGCCCATGCTGCTCACTCAGGGATAAAGAGAGAACTGAGGAAAGCTCTCCTGCTGGGACCCTTGCCTCAGCTCTGCACCAAGTTCACAGGACACCCCCACCCCCTGCCCCGTGTGAGGGCGCAGCTGGCTGCCCTGCTGCCCTACCACCCTCCTTTGTCTCTGATGAATGTCTTCTTCCTTTACAAGAGGGGTTGGTACTCTGCTTGTTTGCTTTTTTTTTTTTTAAAGAAGCAACAGGAAAACAAAACTTTAGATTTATTGTTATTGTTAAATATATATATATATATATATATATATATATATATATATATATATATATATATGGTACAGGGTCTCACTAGGAAGCTTGGACTCATAATGATCCTCCTGTTTCAGCCTCCCCAGTATTGGGATTACAGATGTGCATAACCATGCTGTGGAAGGAATCTGGGGCCTTGGGTGCTCTGCTGGGGCTGAAATGGCTATAGTGGAAAAGAGCAAAAAGGATGTTGGTAACCATTTCAGCCCCACTACAGCTTCCTGCATCATCTCACAGCTCCGTCCCTTTCTGATCTAACTCATTCTTTTGGAACATTCTCTTAAAATGTTTCCTCCCATTGTGCAAATCCCCTACACATAGCCTTATCTGGAAGAAATCACGCTTGATTTGCTGCTTGGCTAGATGCACAGGATGAGCTTAAACAAATGGCTGCAAAAATGTGAGATTGGATACCAGAAAGAAAGATGGAGGCCACGGTCCAGGAATGGGAAAGAGAAGGAAGTACTGACTGACAGAGGTGGTTGGCAGACTGGAGTCTGAGGGTGGAGGGAACACATGGAGCAGGTAGAAATGCAGAGAGAGGGGCCGGGGAAATAGCTCAGTAGAATGAGTGCTTGCCTGACAAGTGGAGGGTCCTGAGTTCAATTCCCGGTACCTCAAAAAAAAAAAAAAAAAAAAAAAAGAAATGCAGAGAGGGCTGCAGTGTTACGAGGAATGGCTGGGGTAAGGCTGGCAGTCTCTCTGCACTCTGCAAAGATTGGTGTGGGCCTAGCCTGAAAGACCTCTATTCCACCATGTTGTCTTGTCTCTTGGCAGAGTGCTCCCTGTTCCTGATATCGCAAAGGGGTCATGTATACAGGTAGCACTGAGAAGCAATTTCTAGTTGTGATTTCAGCCCAGTGCTAAAATGGAAGAGTACATTCCAACCTTTTAGCAATAACTGTTCCCCAAAACTCATCACATATTACCCCAGTACATAGTACATACACACACACACACACACACCTACATACAAATATTGCAAAGATAAAATCAGTGTTATTGGGGTTGGAGGAGGTGGGCTGAAGAGTTTGAAGCTCTGCCCACAGCCCTGAGGCATTTCCATCTCAGGAGCAGAGATTTTGATCCAGAAGATTCTTTCTAAAAAATAGTAAAAGTAAGGACTGGTGGTATAGCTCAGTGGACTAAGCACTTATCTAGGTAAGCAGAGGGACCAGGGTTCGATCCCTGGTTCCCCATGCCGCTCTGGCCCCACCTTCGGGTGATGGAGTCTGGGCGTGGCGGCACATGCCTGTAATCCCAGCCCAAGGGTGATAGTAATCAGGAGGATCACTATGAGTGTGGGCTGTATAGTGAGACCCTGCACAAAAAAACAAAACAAAACAAAAAACCCTAAAAAAAAGTAAAGTATTAGTTGTTTCAGTTTGCTAAATAGGAACACCACAGAAAGTAACAGTTTAGCTATTTTAGCAAAAGAAGATAAGAATAGGAGACAACTGTCTATACACTCTCATGTGTAATCCTGAGTTTTATGCATGCTCTTGCAACCCTAGTTGATTTATCAAGTTGAAAATTGTTTTTGCTTCTATTGTCGATTTCCACATAAATTGGGTAGATAGTGTTTAATAAGCAGAGGGTCGCCTGCCTGACGGGGGCAGGGCTTGTAGCAGCTTGCTAATCTCGGATGTCCTTTCTCTGGGGAGGCATTTTACATAGTGAAAGGCATTCGCATGCAACGCACAGATGAAAGCATCTGTGGGAATCCACAGCAAATGGCTATGATCCCTTTCCATATCTTGACTCCAGATTCTTTCCCCAGGAATGTTTGGCTGGGTAACTCCATACATTTCCTCACACACAACCTGCTGAGGCGAGACACAGCTACCTTTTTATAGATACGGATGTCCGTGGTGGTGACTGTTGGGTGTTGTTATTGCTACTTCTGGACATGTGCTGAGGAAATGAAAATGAGCCAACACAGTTGTAAATAAAAAGAATACTTTAAGTGATACAGGAGAATTTCAGATTAGATAACTGAGGGACCTTTTCTTCTATGTTTTGGGGAAATCTAGATTCATTCACTCAGCCAACAAATATTCATGGTCTGTTCCTGGGACACATATCACTGTCAGTGCTGAAGTTGAAGCAGCAAAGAAGGTGGATACATGTTCTGCCCTTGCGTAGCTTGAAGCCCAGTAATGACACAGACAGGGAACAAAATCTCCAGGAGTGATCCATGGCCTGACAACTGTGATGGGTTGGAGAAGGTTTCTCTGGACAGTAGTGTTAAAGTGGAAACTGGCCCAGGGATGTAGCTGAGCAGCACAAGTCATGGTCCTGAGTTTGATTCCTGATACAAAAAAAAAAAAAAGAAACATTAAGAGTAACTACAAGTTAGCTGAACATGGCAGGCTATGGGAAGAAGGGTTATAGGCTGAGGAAATAGAAAATTTAAAGCCTTTCAAGAAGTAAGGCAATTGTTGAGGAACTGATGTAGCCAAAACAGAAGAATGAAGAGGAAACAGTTTGAGTTGGGAGGCCAGGTAAAGTGGGCCCCTGGGCCAATAGCATAAACATTGCATGGGCCTGTGCTGGGCAGGTCAACTGGCAGGGCACCTTGACTGCTTGAATCAGGACCCTGTGGTGAGACCCCACCTGTCTTATGGAGCTGTGAGAAGACCATTAGCCTTTACTTCATGCAGGTCAGTTTAGGGTTTCTGTTTATCTATCTATCTATCTATCTATCTATCTATCTATCTATCTGTCTATCTGTCTATCTATCTATCATCTGTCTGTCTGTCTGTCTGTCTGTCTGTCTGTCTGTCTGTCTAATTTATGTATTTGGTACAGGGTCTCACTATGCAGCTCGGATTCATAGTGATCCTCTTGTGTTCAGCGTCCCCAGCACTGAGATTACAGGCATGCATTACCACTCCCAGACCGGTCACTAGCTCAGTGTGCCCGGGGCCAGTGCAGCATGTGGTGCAGAGGATTGAACCCTGGTCCCTGTGCTTGCCACTGAGCTAGGGTTTCTGTAATAAAAGGGTTAAAAAAATTATTAAGTAAAAAGTAAATATGAAATCTTTGTTTAATAATTAGTAAGTTTTTTAAAAATTAGTAAATTTATGTGATTTGTTTCTACAACAGAAACCAGAATGTCTGTATTCTACTTTTACCCCTTAAAAGTATGTGTAATGCCAATCCAGTCATCTTCAGTGCTAATAGAATCTTTACTGCACAGCTACATTATTAGAGAAGTACATCTGCGTCGCCTCTAGTGTCACTCCTCTCCTGGCTAAGGACATTTAAGCTTTCTAACATGTTCCTTGGTGTCTGAGTGTATCTGGGCACATTGGCAAAGAGCACTTAGCATCAAGCTCCATGGTGACAACAAATGGGCAGGGGGACAGTCCAGCGGGATGGCCCCTGCCTGGCAAGCCCAAGGTCCAGTACCAAACAAAAAAATTTCTGAAGAGTTGTTTCAATTTGCTCTCTTCCCAACATAATGCAAGAGTTTTGGGGGTTCTACATTATTGTGAACATTTCTGTTTTAAGTTTTGCCTGTCTAATGGGCATGGAGCATTGTATCTCGTGCAGGTTTTAATGTTCGTTTCTATAGTCTTGGATGAGGTTGTACATTTTTCTCATGTTTGTTGACTGTTGAGTTTTCACTTTTCATCATGGGCATGTTTATATTTTCTATTGGATGTTTCTTTTCTTACTGATATTTGAGACGTTTAACGTATTCTGGATGCTAATTGTGTGACATATTTTATGAAAATATCCTTTTTTGATTTGTCTTTTTGTTTTCTCTTTGACATATTTTGATAAGTAAATGTTCTTAACTGTAGTATCAAATGAATTAATTTTGATTTTATGGTTTTGGTTTTTGAAGTATGTGTCTAATTTAAGAAATTCTTCCTGATCTCAATAAACAAAATAAGATATTCTTGTATATTGTCTTCTAAAGGCTTTATAGCCGGGCGTGGTGGCACAGGCCTGTAATCCCAGCACTCGGGAGGCAGAGGCAGGAGGATTGCAAGATGGTGGACAGCCCAGGCAACTTAGCAAGGACCTGTTTCAAAATAAATAAAGAAAAAGAAGATAAAGAGCAGGTGGGGTGGTAAAGCAAGCACACAGAGCTCTGGGTTCAGTTCTCAGTGCCACAAATAAATAAATAAATAAAGGGTTTAAATTTTGTCTTTCACATTTAACTGCTCAGTCCACTAAGGTAGACTTTGGGATATGGTGCAAAACAAAGAACCCATTTTGTTTCTTCTTAAAAATAAACCAGAAGGGGGCCAGGGAGATGGCTCAGTGGAATAAGAGCTTCCCTGGCAAGTGCAAGGGCCTGAGTTCAATCTCTGGTTCTGCCAATAAATAAATAAATAAATTAGAAGCCAGGCACAGTGGCACATGGCTGTAATCCCAACACTGGGGAGGCTGAGGCAGGAGGATCACCATGAGCCAGCCTAAAAATATGTAGTGAGATGCTGCCTCAAAATAAAATAAAATAAACCACAGAAACAGTTGTTTCAGCACCAGTTTATGGAGCACTGCGTGTTTCCGTACTGATCTCTGGTGACAGTATGCTACACAACAACATTGCGTGAACTTGTGTAGCTAGTTCTGGGCTTTCAGGTTTTTCCTAGTTATCTTATTTATCTTAATTTAATAATAAATTTTTATGTGGTTAGCTCTTTATCTCAAATTTTAAGAAACTTTGGCTCTTCTTGGTCTACATGTTTGAGGGTCATCATATGAAATTCTGCAAAAGCTTAAAAATCTAACAAGATTTTTGCAATCAGACTGAATCTGTAGATCAGCTTAGGGGAATCTGACACCTTTAAAATATTGAGCTTTAATATTCAAAAGCATGGAATATTTTTCCATTTCTTTATGTAACCTTTAATGGCTTTCAATAAAGATTCATACTAGTTTCTCTATTCACAAGGGTTTTTTCCATGCTGGGGATTGGGCATGCTCAACCACTGAGCTGAACTCCCAGCCCACTGTCTCACTGTTATGCTACTGTAAGTGTTTTCTTTTCTTTTTCTTTTTCTTTCTTTTTTTTTTTTTTTTTTTTCAGAACCAGGGATTGAACCGTAAGCTTGCCAGGCAAGCATGTATTCTACTGAGTTATCTCCCTGGCTATGCTACTATAAGTGCTACTTTCCTAAAAGTTTCTATTCCATGATATATGGAGAAACGCAGATATCTTTTATAACCTTTCTAATTTCGTGCAACAACTCACCTTTGGGAAGCGTTGCTGGTTCAATGACTACTGAGTTCATGATGTGCTACCTGCGCATGCTTCTGAGCACTCTTTTTTCCGTGCCCCTGCTGTGCTTCATCTACTCACCTTCCTGAGCTGTGTAAATCCCCAACTGTAGTGTTAATGAGAAGTTATGATGTTCGGTACTCTAGACTTATGTTTAATCTTAGCACTAATATTTTCAGTGTTTCAATGTTACATGGAATTTTGTTGTAAGCTCTTTATGTCTAGGAAAAGTAAGATTTTAAAAGTCATGTGTGAATATCGATTTTTGTTGTTTTATTTTTATTGTTTTTCTTTTGGTTTTTTTGAGAGTATGGTTTTTTTGAGAGATTTCAGACTAACCTTGAAATCACTGTGTAACCCCGGCTGGCCTCAAGCTCACAAACTCATGGCAGTCTTTGTACTGCAGCCTACAGAGGGCTGGGATGACAGGCATGTGCCACCACACTCAGCTTGAATTTTATTTTTAATTGAAGTCATTCTTTTCCCCCTACTTATTTTTTACCATGGCAAAGAATATTGGTTTTAGTAAGCCAAATTTAAATAATGTTAAATGATAGTAAACCGAATAATGTAAAGCCAAACTTGAACTCTTGGGATAAACAACAACTTGGTTATAATCTATGATGTTTTATGTATTTCCAGATTTTTGTTTTAGTATTTCATTTAGCACTTTTATATTTTGAGTGTAAAGTTGATCTCAGTTATCTTTTTCATTCTTTTGTTAAAAAAGAATTGCCATAGCCCCCAGGATAATATTTAAGCCGTGCAGTTGAATCTATTTAGGGTTTGCGTCTTAATTGTCTAGGATATCCGTTCTGAATCAGCTGTTGAGTTTTTGAGTATCAGCTCTTGGCTAGCCGGTGCCACAAGGGATATTGAAGAAGCAACATTTCAGTCAATGAGGAAAAGTTCCCCCAGAGAAACTGCCAGGAAGCTGTACCCTGAGAGGCAGGAGGAGAATGGGAGCATCACAGAAAAGAAGAGTTGCTTCAAAAAAGAGCAGGACACTAACTACATGGAAGGCTAACTACAGGCTAGTGGGATGAAGCCTGGAACATACCATATCACATGGAGGTGACTGCAGGCAGGGCAGTTTTAAGAGACTGAGGAGTATAGAAAGCCGAGTAGAAGAGATTCACCTGTGAAAAGAGAATGATCAAAATGGTGGGTAAACATTGTTCCCTTCCAACAGCCAAGACCAGCTGTAAAACAACAAAATGCTTTCTATAAATGTGACATTTTCAGAAATTCCCACACTTGGGAGGCAGAAAACAGGAGGATTACTACAAGGCCAAGCTGTGTAGTAAGACCCTGCACATACACACAAAAAAGAAATTCCTAAAATGTGGAAATTCTATATGGAAAGAACTTTCCAAGTGTTGTGGACCTGGTATCGTGTGTATGATCTGGAAGGGCCTCTGTGAGATAACACAGAATTGTGACTACACAAAGAAGCATAGGAGGCAGACAAGTATGGAACCCTAAATCCACCACCTTCCACCCCTGCAGTAGTGGTCCTAGGAATGGAATTGAGGGCTCTGGAAGAGCTGCACCACAGATCTGCAGCCCCAGCTAGCAACTTAAATCTTCATCAATTTCATAGTAAATATACTTCTATGTGGAAGAAAACTGACAGACAAAGAAATCTAAAATCCAAAGCATAGCTGGGCCTAGTGGTGCATGCTGTAATCCCAGTACTGAGGAGGCTGAGTCAGGAGGATCACCATGAGTTTGAGGCCATCCTGAACAGCATGGTGAGACCGTGTCTCAAAAAAAAACCAAACAGAATTTCCAATAATACTTCAGAAAGGAGCACTGCAGAGCTGGGAGCTCTTCTGGGCATGCTCCAGACGTGAGGGCAGAAGGCGCAGTGCGTATGAAGAGGTCCCAGAGCAGACAGGTGATTCATCTGGGAGCTGCGTCCAGGGGTAGGAGGTCCGCACCTCCTGCTCTCCTGCCGGGCCCAGCGCAGCCCTTCATGCCACTTCAGGGCAGCAGGTGTGTCCTGCAGGGTAGGGCCGCATCCCAGGCAGCAGACACAGCCAGAGAAGGAAGAGAGGCTGGTACTCAAGGCGGGCCTGCTTCTCCTTGCAGTGCCTCCTACGTGTTATGTTCTCCATAAAAATCCCAGAGCAAACAACAGTTGCAGATAGCTAAGGTACCCAAGTGGCTGATTGATTCTGGAAGATTAATGTAACAAACAGGAGCAAAGACATTATACTTTAAAATACCCAGCTCATCAGTGTTTTAAGTGCCTGCCTGGAAAGTGCAAGGACCCGGGTTCAGTCCCCAGTACCACGAGTGGAGCCAGCCCCAGAGCCCCAGGTGTGCCATGCTGGCCACAGAAACCAGGTGTGGCAGTGCATGCCGGTAATCCCAGTGCTGGGGAGGCTGAGGCAGCGGGAGCACTACAAGTCTGAGCCTCCGCGATGAGACCCTGTATCAACAACAACAAAATAAGTAAATAAAATAAAGTACCTAGCACAGAAAGATTCAAGTGCGGAACTCAGGGACAACAAAATATTCATCTATTTGTTCATTCAGTAGCAACATGGCCAGTATCCCCTGTGCAGGAGAAGCTAGGCAGGGTACTGGGATTCCTTCTAAACAAAGCAGAGTTCCCTGCCATACTATGTGCTAGCTGAAATAAAAAGAAAGAAAAAGTTCATACATAAGTAAATTCTGAAGTAATAATTACACTGAGATGCAAAAACATTGATTCTTCAAAAGAAACAACAGAAAGTTTGTGGTCAGCCCTGCCCAAAGTCAAATAGTCTTTTTAAAACATTATTTTAGGAATTGTTTTCATCTTCACATTTATTCATCCCCTTTGTGTGGGAAGGGGTGGTCTTGCTATCTTTATTAGTCAGTTCATATTTATGCTTGTCTTGAACTACCATAAGCTTCCACTGGAAGAACTCAGTGGAGTTTAGGAGTCCCTGAAGCATCAGCCTGTCCTCTCTCTTTTCACCCCTCCTGTGACTGACACTGGCTGGAGGACACAATAAGCTGCTAAGTCAGTAGCAGCCAAATAGGACACAGGAAACACCACGTTGGACCACACAACCCAGTATAACTTGGAGCTCTGCCGGCCTTTGTGGTGTTTACTATAAGACAGAGACAGGGATGTTCAGCAAATGCACAGTTGCATAAATACAGAACGATAAACAACACGTGGATTCTAGGGCAGAGGAGAACAGGAGAGAGGACAACAGAAGAGACTTCGGCAGGGCAGAAGGCTAACCTCTGACTAACCACCTTGCAGTGAATGTTCTTCCTGGTGAGTCAGAGTAACACACTGAAACTGCATTTAGAAGTTGGTAATGTGCTAAGACAATGAGTCATAATATTTATCCAAGCCATATTTTAAACAGGAACCCAACAGCAGAATGGTATACACAGCCAAAACCTCCAATTGAAATCTGAAAAAGATGTCTCCCGAGTGGGGCGGCTAACCAGATCAGCAGATCTTGTGAGCTACCTCAGCACAGCACAGGTGGGGCCTTCTTTGTCATTTTGACCCACCTGTGACTCACACTTGGCACGTGCTACTGTCCTGTGTCATGAGCATGTGGCATCCTGATAGCACGGAGCTAGAGAGAACATTTGTGTGAAAGCGTCCCCTAGCACAGAGGGACTGGGAGGAGCGGGTGTCACCCTCCACCTCTAAAGCCTACAGCAGGCTGCCTGACTGGTGGGTTATTTCCCTAAGGGCACAGGCTGAAGGCAGAGGTGCTGTCGCCGATGGTTCTTTGGCTTAGCTACAGCCGGCTGGCAATTTGAGTGAGTATAAGAACCGCTTCTGACAGAAAGTTCAGGCATCCGAATCATCCTGCTTAGCCCCTTCTGGCTTTCTGATTATTCATAAGTGATTCCCTCATTTTGGTAAGGATAAGAAATCTTAGCTAAAGAATTGCATTAATCATGAAATGTTTTATGAGGGAAAGTGTTTCCTTGCTTTGGAAAGAGATAGAGCCATCTATCTCTTTTATCAAATAAATACAGCTACATTATTCAAAGAGTCAAATAGTATTGAAATTGATCATTTTCAACTCTCTTAGCAGTTTCCTATTAATTTGCCTCTAAATTTCTGAATAATATTCCAGTGGTTCTTGAGCTTTGGGTTCTCAGGACTCCTTTACAGTTATCAAAAACCATTGAAGCCCAAGAGAGGTTTTGTTTAAGAGAGTTATAATTATCATATTAAAAACTAAAGGGCTGGCTGATAGTTCAGTGGATTAAAGCCCCCGCTTATGCATACACAGAGACTGGGGTTCAATCCTCAGCATGACGCGCCTGCCCCACTCCTGGGGTGCACTGGGATGGTGATTGAAACTGGACGTGATGGCATGCGCCTGTAATCCCAGCTCTTGGGAGGCTGAATACAGGAAAATCACTACGAGTCCAATCTACATAGTGAGACCCTGTAGACCCTATACTCAATACAAAAATAAATAAATAAATTGAATAATGTTTCAAATATCATTTGTCTTTAATAGTAACAAGTATGGTAATATAAATAACTATGAGGAATAACTATTTCTCAAGGCAAAAAGTAATGAAAAGAATAGCAGTATTTTATATATCTTTTTCTTTAGTATTTTATGTATCTTGCAAATCCCTTTAACATCTGGATTAGAATTCTGCTTCTCTCATGTGCTTCTGCAGTTTATTATACTGTGTTGTTTGGGTTGAAGTTGATGCAATAAATCCAGCCTTACACACATACGCAGTTGGAAGCAGAGAGTATTCGAACAGCCTCCGCAGAGCACTGGGACAGTTCTATCTGCACAGCAGCGTTCCTGGCAGCAGCTTCCTGAAGGTGAGCTCCCGTGCAGAACCTTAAGCCGTAGAGATGAGCAGCATTCTCGGTGTTTCCACGCCCACTGGTCCACCCAGAACTTAGCATGGGTGACGTTCCACCCTGGTCACTGGGAAGTAAGTGTGAAATGCCCATCTGCAGGAGGGTAGCACATCTTACTACACAGTCTCAACGAACCAGTTTCAAAGATGACTTATTTCCTACAAAGTCTTTAAGTGTGGGTAAGCCCTGTACTCAGTGGGGAATACAAGTTTTCTCATTTTTCCTGGAAAGCCCACTTTTCCTATTGGCAGCAAGGATTTTATTTTTACTGGACATGATAGCCTTACTTCCCTTGTTTTGGGAGCAGTGTCTACATAATACCCTCTTAGGGGGATCGTCATGCGCCTGCCAATTGTCCCTTCAAGCTAACATACTGTTACATCATTAAGCAGATAGTTCCACCGTCAGGATCCCCCTGCTGCTCTTCCATGTACACCAGAAATGCTTTGTTCTCTTCTCAGTGCACCACTGAGAAGAGTATTTCAGAAGACGTGAACTTGAGTTTGAGGTGTAACAGAAGGACTGATGTTGATTGTTTCACCCAAGAGCTGGTTTTCTCCTTTGGTGGACTTGGGGTCTTGCTGTGAGTACGTTGGAAGGTCCGGGAGCCAGGCAGGTTTCTGACAGCGCTGAAATCTGCACTGCTGAAGCACCAGCAGCTTTACCCATTGTGACTTTTGCTGTACTGGAGTAAATGTCAGCACAGTGAAAGGGCAGATAATCTCACTCGCTTTCACTGTGCAACTGCACACTGAGAACTAGCACAGTAAGCACAAATCATGGGGCTTGGTCTGCTAACGCCAGCTGTTTCCCAGACTCCCAGCTCTGTGCATGGTGGCTTAGGACCCCCCCCCAGCCTCTGGTGTCACCACTTTCCCTTCTTCATCACTTCAATGTCATCAGTGCCATTGTTGTAAAAAGTATCTAACATTGTCAGGGAGATGGCTCAGCAGCACCAGCACCTCCCTGGCAAGCGCAAGGTCCTGACTTTTTTTTTTTTTTTTTTTTTAAATTCCTTTATTTATTACAGTGTCTCGCTACACATCACGGATTCTTTTTTCGCGGGGGTGGGGTGTGAGCTCAGCCGGCCCTGCGGGGAGGGGCTGGCATGGCATGTGGTGCTGGGGCTCGAACCGCGGTCCCTGGGAGGCGCTCTAGACCACTGAGCTATCTTGCCAGCCCAAGGTCCTGACTTTAATCCCTGGTACCAAAAATAAAAACCAAAAAATAAAAAGTACCTAATGTTTATTTTCTTGTTATTGTGTGATTATTTATTACCCAGTCTAGTAGTAATGCTCACAATAATCACACCTCAATCTCTGCAAGGATGGGCTCCAGGGTGCCCACAGATACTGAAATCTGTACAAGTATAAATCCGTTGTATAACCTGTGCACATCCTCCCCAAACAGGGTTTTCTCTCATTGGTACCAGAGTGTGAAGCCAGGGCCTGCCCCATGCTAGGCAAGTCCTGCACCACGAGCTATGCCCCCACGTTTAAATTTGTTTCTGGATTGCTTAGAATACCTAACTCAACACAGATGCCCTGTTAATAGTGGTTAGGCTGCATTATTTAGGAAGTAGTGGCCCAAGTGCGGCTGCTCGTATTAAGTACGTTTTTTTCTGAATATTCTTTGAGGTGTCCACAGTGGAATCCAAAGACATGGGTCATACAGATGTGGATGGCCAGAAGTACTAGACTTTGGTACTTACTGACTTGGTCCTGGTGCTTGTTTTGTGTGCGAAGTGAGGTGGTCTAGACACTAATTTGTCTCAGCGCTCCAGTCAGTCTGTGAAACTCCCATGTCTTCCTTTCCATGAACCTCACATGGGCTCTCAGCCCATGTGTTTTGCCCTAGAGAGAGTCCCTAGTAAAGCTGCCTTCCTCCTGTGGAATGAGGGGAGGTGACCTTGAGGGAGGCAAAGCTCACTCCCACACCTGGAGCCAGTTTCCCTGTTTTAGCTCCATGCCGCCTCTGCCTAGATTAGCAGCAATCTTGTCCCTCCAAAGTACCAAACTTTCTAGGATTCTGCTGTGCAATTTGGCCTCTTCTTTTCCTAAAAGCCCCAAATAGGCGCTTGGCATGCACATCTCTCAATTCTCATAGCTTCTCAGCCTGATCTCGTATCTGCTCTGGTCTGGGTATAGCAAGACAGAGTCTTGCTAAGTTGTCCAGGCTGGTTTTGAACTTGTGATCTCTTGCCACCCCCCTCCCCATACTGGAATTATAGGTGTGTACTGCCACATTCTGCTTCTCAGCCTGCTTTCCATCTTTCAGAAGTTTCTGAGGTCTCAAACTATTGTCTTCCCTCCCATGCTTCTTGTTTCACAATTCTGTACCCTTAAAAAATTATTTTATTCTCATTTCAGGAGGGGAGTAAAGATAAATGCGCATGCAGCCTGTCACATTGAATTGGATGCCCATAATTGGACTACAGATATGCTCTGAGGGTTTGGTCACATGTGTCCTCAGTGGGATTTAGGACTGGGGAGATTTATGAACTCCTCAGCCACTGTTTGCTATCGGTACTATTGCTTCCCTAAGAGAGTACTGAGACTGGTTGAGAATTCAATACATATGAAGTCTCAACTACTGAACTTTGCCACTGTTTGGTCTCTCTGATTTCTGTGCCAGGCACTGCTGCAGTCCTACAGTTGAAGCCATCATTACTGTACTCTTGGGGGCCCTCAGTCTAGACAGGGAACAAAAGTGACAAATGCCTCAAATAATTTCAGATGGTAAGGGGTGCTGTGACCATAACAAAAAAAGGGCTTGTCATGAAAAAGGAGACTGTTGGGGACTGGCCTGTGAAGGCTGTGTTTGGCTGACGAGAGGGACCCATCTGTGTGGAGATCTGGGGAGGAGGATTTCAGGAAGTGCAGAAAGCTGAAGCAGGGGAGCTGACCTGTGAGCCATGTGGCTGGGACACAGGAGGCTGGCAGGTCAGGGCTGGGAAGACGGATCTGCGAGGTCACCTGAGCAGAGGTGATGCATGAAACTGCAGGACGAAATGGCCAAGAAGAGAGTGGGTGAACAAGTGTGCTTGTCCTGGATGCTGCAGGGGCATCTAAAACCTTCTGTCTCTGGGGCCGGGGAGATGGCCCAGTAGAATAAGCGTTTCCCTGGCAAGTGCAAGGGTTTGAGTTCAATCTCCAGTTCTGCCAAAAAATAAAAAACTAAAACCCTCTGTCTCAAAAGAAAAAAAAAAAAAAAACCTTTGTCTCATGAAAGAATGTGCAGTCTAGAATGAGGAGTCCAGAGAAATTTCCATGCTGAGTGCCATGAATTTGTGTTCATTAAAAGTACAAATAAAGAGCAAAATAGAAAATTTCAAAACAGAGCAATAGGAGACAATATAAAAATAGAGTCATTTTATGACATCACACAGGTATTTTTTAAAAAGGTGAAGCTACAAGCCTGGGATATAGATCAGTGACATAGTGCCTACCAGGCAAGGGAAAGGTCTTGAGTCCAACTCCTGCTACCAGGAAAAAAAAAGGTGAAGTTGATGATAAAATGTGAGGAGATGGGCTCTATATACAGCTGCTGAAACACAGAGAAAGAGAAGGGTAGCTGGAGAGAGGAGCATAAACAGAGGAGGACCGTGGAAGTGCGGACACAGGTGCTGGGCGGTGGAGGGTGCCTGTGCTGTGGGAGGTGGGGTGTCAGGTGAGCTCCAGAACTCTGCTTCAGAGAACGCCGGAAGTACTCTAGCTCTCAGAAGTTGGAGCTGGAAGACAGTGAAGACGACTACCAGGCTTCACAGTGAATAGTTATAATGCCTCTCCACTCAGTTACTTTTTATTACATCAATTAGTAATTATTTTTAAAAAATGATATAGAGGAGGAGACATCTCCCTCCTGTTTTTATTCTCTTGTCTCCCTTCACCCTGAGAGGCAGCCACAGTGGATTTTCCTTCTGTTTGTTCTAGTTTTCTTCATTTGTCTTACCTCTTGCCCCAGTGTCTGCTTCCTTCAGCTGCCACAACAAATGCTACAGCCTGGGTGACTTCATGTGGAGAGGAGAGGCTACAGTTGTGAATTGCTGGCCCTGTTGCCCTTGGGACTCTGGGCAGGGCCCTCCTTGCCCCTTCCTCGCTCCCATGTGCCATCATCCACAGTGTGCTTGGCTCACTACTGTCACTATCTCCACCTCTGTCGTTATGTGGGTCTTTACCTTCTTACAAGGCCCCTCATCTTGCTGGGGTAGGGCCCATCCTACTGACCTCTTCATTACATCTGCAAAGGCTATTATTTCTTTTTCTCTTCCTTTGTATATTTGATACAGGGTCTCAGTACACAGCTTGGGTTCATAGTGATCCTCCTGTCTCAACCTCCCCAGTGCTGGGATTATGGGCGTGTACCACCACACCTGGTCTCAGTGGCTGGCTCAGTGCACCTCAGAGTGGGGCCAGCAGGGCCTATAGTACTGGGAATTGAACCCGGGTACTTGCGCTTGCCGAGGCAGGTGCTTAGTCCACTGAGCTATCTCACTGGCCCAAGGCTATTATTTCTAAATTAGATCATACTTTCATGTATGGGGTGGGTAGGACTTCAACCTACCCTTTGAGGGAGACATAATCTGAACAAGAACACCCCATTTCCTTGGTTTTAAGACAGAATCTCACTATGCAGTTCAGGCTGGCCTTGAGCTCCTTTGTAGCCAGCTGGTCTCAGACTCACAGCCGAGCCTCTTGCTTCAGCCTCCCAAGTGCTGGGATGACAGGCGTGTACCGCAACACCCGGCAACACTCCATTTCTCACAGAAGTTTTCACATAGTGTTAAAATTTGTCACATATTTTAGGTCTCTTTCCAGATTGGAACATATAGATCTTTCTGACTCTGTCTCAGAGCTGCAGAATGTTACGTTGCATGGCTGTGCCGTGGCAGCTCCTTACATCAGCTCCCTGACAATAGACGTGCTGCCGGTCTTTTCATATTTTACTGAGCACTACAAGGGTCGCTTCCAGTGTGTGCAGGTCTATCAAAATTAGGTTTCTGGGTTGGAGAATAACAAGTGTGTATTTCTGGTAGAGATACCAGGTTCTTTTCACAGGGCTTGTGCTGTTTTACTTTCTCACTAACAATTGCGATCATCCTTTGACTTTTGCCAGGCTATTAGGTGGAAAATGGTACTTACTTTATTTTATTGAAGAACAAATAGCAATGAGACAGTTTCAAGACAAATTAACAGGACAGATTTGACAGATTAATACATTGCAAACTGTTTTTGTAATGTTTTGGTATCGTACAAGGTGCATACATGATATTATACTTACATTATTATAGTAGATGTCTCTAATCAGTAAATTAAGAGAGTGTAGCTGTTTATGTATCTTATTTTTATACCTGAATTATACCACAGATTCAATAATTAATACTTTCTACCTTGTTATTTTCCTAGTGGTTGTCCATAGTACTAGAAGCCGACATAATATCTTGTCCAACCACTATTAGTGCAAATCTTGCTTCTCATAGAATTATGCAGAAGCATGGCATATCTATCCTAACTGTACTGTTTATATACACACATCATGATTCTTCCTTTGTGCACCCCTTTTTTGTATAGACCTGTCAAAGATGGGCACTCCATTGTCATTAAACCAATTTAGGTGCCTGAACTTGGTGACACAGTCCAACACAGTCCAGCATTCCAAAGTTATCTGAGGAAGTTGTTGACTATAGCCAATTATAGCTCAACTTATTATTATGGCCCAGAAAATGGTACTTTCATTTAATTGAATAATATAATTCATTTTTAGTACCTCATATATTTTAAACAACTTTATAAAAATTATTTTTGTAAACAGTTGGCCCAGAAAAACCTAATGAAATAATGAAAACTTCTAACTTCAAGTACATAGGATTAAAGTAAAACACCATAAAGGAGTTATGCTTAAGGTAGGTCATTTGCCAGGGTAGGGAATATTAAGCAGCTGCCTTATTTCTGTAATTTAAGGAATAGCAATTAGGCTGAGGAGATAGCTCAGCAGTGTAAGTGCCTGCCTAGTAAGCACAAGGTCCGGAGTTCAAGCCCTAGTACAAAAAAAAAAAAAAAAGCACCATTCATTTTCATCAGGTTAGCAGAGAAATTCCTTATAGGGAAGGTGAGTACCCCACACTCAGTCCTTTTCTGTCCCTTTGGTGCCTTCCAGCTGAGCTGCTGGATGTATGGTGCAGAAGGGAAAGTCACATAGGAGAAGCCAGGCCTGCTCCTCGCAGGCATTGTTTCTCACCCGCCCAAGTAAGGTCGCTTTCTCGTGTCCTGAGTGAAGTGCGAGTGTGATTTAAATGCCGCCAGCTTTCCTCAGTGTGCAGCAATGGGCTGTGTGATGTTCTCACTCTAAATTGCTTTCACAGCATCCTTCTTGAGAACTACCTGGAGGCCCGTGGTTGTTGTCTCTCCTTCTTAGGAAGTGTTGGAGCTGTCTGTGTTACTGGTTTGCATTTCAGTTGTGCCCAACAGTCATATCCCTTTGTTGTAGGTGGTACTGTGAAGGCAAGGAGCTTGAAAATTCACCAGACATTCAGATTGTGCAGGCAGGAAACCTGCACTCGCTCACCATCGCTGAAGCCTTTGAAGAGGACACAGGACGCTATTCCTGCTTTGCATCTAACATCTATGGGACAGACTCAACTTCTGCTGAGATTTATATAGAAGGTAAAGAAAAATACTCTTGAAAGGTGATAATTACTAGTAGAATAAGTTTAATCAGAGATGCTGGCACACACTTGTAATCCCAGCACTTGGGAGACTGAAGCATGAGGATCACTGTGAGTTTGAGACCTGCTTGGCCTACAGAATGAGGTCAAGCCCAGCCTGAACTGCATAGTGAGACTCTGTCTCAAAAAAACAAAACTGAAGAGGAAGAGAAGGGAGAGGGGAAGGGAGAGGGGCAGGAGGAGGAAATAAAGAAAGCAAGTGTGTGTGCATGCGTGAAGGCATGCTGACTCTAATTTTGACAGGGTAGCCAGTGAAGACCTTGTGGATGGCATTTGCATGGAGGTCAAAGGAGCAGGCACAAGGATGTGCAAGTGAAAGCACTGTAGGCAGAGCAGACAGCAAATGCAGCAGCCCTAGGAGAGCACACCCATCCTCCCAAGGTGCATGGGCAGGTGTAGGGCACAGTAGGAAGGAAGGCACAGAACATGCTGCCTGTAGGTGCAGAGGAGGAGAGGTGGAAGAGACAGGAGGCAGGGCTAGCATGTGGCACGGCTTTTGGTCTTGCCAGTAGGAGATTGGGAAATTTCAGCAAGTCAGCGAACATGTAGCTGGGAACCAGGGTAGCAGGAGGTCAGGAACACCCCACAGGCCTCCCTGCTGGTTCCTGTCTTCTGTGATTAATTTCAAGGAAGAAGTCAGTTTGTTCCTCAGGGGTCTGCGTGGTGGTTCCTATTTGTTCTCATCTTCTGAGGCTTTTCCCTGAAGACATTCTTGGCCTATTGTATCATTGTGGTATCAATGCCTGTTTATCAACTAGATTGTAAGGACAGGACTGTATCATGCTTTAAAAAAAAAAAAATCTCTAAGACCTTACATAATACCAAGGACATAGTGACTATTTGACAAACATTTATTGAGTAAATCTATGAATAGGAGGGTGTTGAATGTTTTTATCCCAAGAATTCAGAGTATAACAAATACCTCCCAATTTAGCTCCATTTTATCTTCCTGGAATTCACTATCTTGAGAAGCAAATCCAGGATCAAGTTACTGCCTACAGTGCCGAGATTGCATTGCTGGGTTTATTTTCTTTTGGCAGCAGGACTTGGAACACCCCCACCCCTGAGATGCAGAATGACCTGTTAATGTTAGGGCAGGACGGAAGAGCAGCCTCCTACACCTGCGGTGTTTAGAAGTTGGCGTCCTCTCTTCTGTGCAGCCTGTGGAGCCCCAGACCTGAGCATGGGCGAGGAGCAGAGTGCATCTGCAGAGGCTCCCCTGCTAGGCCAAGAAGCAGCAGCTTTTCCATACTTGAACATTAGACACCAGCCCGGTTCATTTTTTTTCTTTTACTAATTAGGTACATTATAGGTATATATAATGATCACATTCATCACAGGGAATTTATACCTGTACATGATGTAATTTGATTCCTCTTTCCTCCTTCCTTACCCTCCTTTCAACCCCTCTTCCCCTCCTTATTTACGAGAGCTTTGCTTCCATTTTTTCTTTCTCTTTTTTTTTCCTACCCCATCCCTCTCCCCCAGATCCCTTTCCAATTTGAACATTTTCTTCCTATTTCCCAATATCTGTTACACATTTTGGCTCTTATTGACACTTTTGGTTTCTCACACCAGAGAAACAGTGTGGTGTTTAGACATGTGTTGGGTCAATTACTTTGAATTCTAGTATTAACTATCGATGTGACCTTGAGCAATGCCTTCTTAGGGTCTGTTTCTTCATTGAATATTAGGGTAGAGAAGCACTGGGCTCATTTCTAAATCTAAATTCTAAATATCTTCAAATTGAATGTAGGAACTGTTTTAAAAATTATCATCTTTGAAATCTCATGTCTTGTTTTTATTTCTCCAGGAGTTTCTTCCTCTGACTCAGAAGGGGACCCTAACAAAGACGAGATGAATCGGTAATCCTAATCTTTGTCCTGCAGCCTTCCCATCCCGAGATCACACCCCATCACACCTTTTCCCCTTCAGGAAAACACCTAATTGGCCGGGCAAGGTGCTACACAGCTGCACTGTGGCTGAGTGGATAGCTGAGGCGGGAAGACTGCCCCTGGAGGCCAGAGTGAGCCATAGCAACACCTTGTCACAAAGTAAAAATAAAGAGCACTGTGGGTGCAGCTGAGTGTACCCTGGGTTCAGGCCCAGTCCCAGGGGAAAACAAACTTCTACTTGGTTTCTAAGTCTTGCAAAGGGTGACTTCAGGGTATGATCTAAAATTAAATTCATTAATTTAAAATAGCAGAGCCGATTTGGAGAAGATTCTATGGCTTTTGCGTAAGTCCTGCTTAACAGTTTAATTCAAATATTCTCAATAGTTAGAAAACATAGTATCATCTTTGAAAAATCATCTTACTTTTATCTACTTAGTAAAAAACAAATACCCAATGATTTAATTTAGTTCTGTTTCTTTTTTTTTTGTTTGTTTTCTTTTTTTTTTTTTTTTTTTTTTTTTTTTTTTTTTTTTTTTTTTTTTTTTTTTTTTTTTTTTTTTTTTTTTTTTTTTTTTGAGATAGGGACTCACTATGTAGCCCAGATTGGCCTTGAACTCATGGCAACCTCTTGCCTCAGCCTCCCATGTACTGAGATAATAGGTGTGCACCATCAGCCCAGAAAAAGTGTATGAATTTGAAGAGCTTGTTGAGTTTAGCTTATTTCCACTTTTGGACATTATGACCCTGGTAAAGATTTTCAAAGCCCCTCCTCCTACTTGAAATGGGAAGAAGAAATGCTGAGAACAGCCAATCTTAGAGAGTTACCATCTGCGCATGCTCCTCTGGTGCAGTGTGACTCCCAGCTACTCTGCATCTGACCCCGAGAATGGTCCCTCACTCCTCTCCAGGTCTGCACTGCCTGCCCTCGTGTGTGGCCAGAAGTGCTCAGTAAACATGTAGCACATTGCCCAGGGGGGTGTGATTGCCCCCAGATGTCTGCAGTGTTGCTTTATTCCTTTTGCTGACTTTTGGCAAAGTCACAGCTGCTTTCTAATCCACATGTATCTTAACCATTTCTCAGAATCCAGAAGCCAACTGAGGTATCCCTGCCTCCCACCACCTCTGCGACCCTTCCTCCAGCAATGTCTCCAACCCCGCACGTGGCGGCCCAGCCCAGAGTGACAGCCGTCCAGCAGGTGCAGTTTCCAGATGAAGTACGAGCACCGCAGCACGTGGCTGCCCTGTGAGGCACACTCGCGCTGTCTTTTGTTGCAGCTCTGTCAGGGTGAAGGTCACTCTGTGTTCCTGATGTAGGAGAGGGCAGCTGCCCATGCTCCAGTGTCACAGGCAGAGGTCCAGGAAAGGGGACCATCCTCAGACTAGGCTCTGACACTGTGGCTTATTATGAGTGCCGATTACTTACCTGATGAGCCCTTGGGCCAGCCTGGACCCTGTGCACCATAAAACTCAGAAAGATTTTATTGCCTAAGAAAGAGCAAGAAGGAAGTTATGTTGACAAAATAGAAAAGACTATCTTTCAAGTTAATAATTAAAAAATTTGGAAAGTACAGGAGTATATTAAGGAAAACCTTTAATCAAGGTTCTACCCCACTGTTCAGAAAAACTTCCTACTATCCGTTTCAGATAGTTCCAGTCATTATCTGTACACATGTAAGAGTTCGTATGTATGCATGTACTTTAAATTACATTAAGTCATATGATCTAAGTTTTATAAAATGTGATGATACATTGTTTCTTGATGATACATATATTTAGATCTATTGATCTCTAACCTTTTACTTTTAAAAATCAGAATTACTTGCCCAATTCATTCAGTGAGGCAGAGGGATCGCCTTTTAGTTCTGAGTCACTGGTTTTATACAGTGATGAGATCCCTACAGGGAGCGAATGCTAATTACATGGAGTTGTGCTCTGAGCAGGGCATGATGCATGTCCACAACCTAGAAAGAAAGTCACTCAATGTCTGCTAAAGTCTGAAGGTTGTAAACCTAGGAAATAGGCCTTTTGACTTGAGATTGATTTATTCATCAAATTCTGCACATTTATTATACCCATCAATCCAGGTCATAATTTCACAGATAAGTACTCTGCTGTTTGTTTTCTCCTAACAGTGCCAGAGTCCCACCAGCTATTTACAAGGATTGGATGGAAAACCTATCATTGCAGCTCCAGTGTTTACAAAGGTAATCAGTACAAGACTTCTTTTTTTCCTGGCTTTAGTGGCAGGAGAGCACTCACACAGGTACAGACCCTAGGCTGACTGATTTTATTTCAGTATTTGGGCTTGTAAGGAACTTAAGAGGTTTTTGCTGGTTACTACAGTGTCACAAGTCCCGGATTTCTAAGTACAGGTGCTTTTGTTGTTCGGCTTTTGCTGCTGGTGATGCTGTTGTTTTTGTTGTTATTTTTCCTAATACTGGGGATAGGGCCCAGGGCCTCATGATGCTAGGGAAGTGCTTTGTCAATAAGTTGTGTTTTGGGGCAGGGATATAGCTCAGTAGAATAAGCGCTTCCCTGGCAAGTGCAAGGGCCTGAGTTCAATCCCTGGTTCCACAAAATGAATAAATAATAAGTTATGTCTCCTGCAGCTACACTTTACCCACTTTCTGAGATAGGATCTTACCAAACTGCCCAGCCTAGGCAATCCTTCTGCCTCTGCCACCTGAATAGTTGAGACTACAGGCACACACCACCCACACCAAGCTTTAATAACAGTTCTTATGATGAGAACATCGCCCTCACCACAAAGATCTCAAGGAGCATTCTTGGGCTGGGAGATAGCCACACCCAAAGGTCAGGTGATACCATGCCAGCCACTTCATACTCCAGAGGTTTCTCTGCACCTTCAGGGATATCTTGCTTAGGGATCTGTCTTTGGTGTTCAAGGACATGGAGGTTTAACATAAAGCCCCTCTCAAGGAAAAAGAGCCTTTTCTTTCTGCTCCATGATATCAGCTATTCTGACTCACATAAACAGCCAGAGAGATTAGGCTACATTGCCAGTGTGACAGGACTAGTTAGTGGCAGCAGTAGGAAACAAGTTCTTCCACTTCTCAGTTTGTATACTCTTAATACAACACAGAGTATGTTTAGCTATTGTTCCAAAAAGCAAATTCAAAGGTCAAAAAATTAAGTCATGGAATTGGGGGGAATTATGAAGACCACAGGGTAGACTTGCCCTGGATTTAGTCTATTGTATAAATATTAAACTCAGGCCTGCAGAAATGTTATCCTCTAAAAAAAAATATCTTTTGACTTAGAACAGTGGCTATCAACTGTGGTTGGTCTCGTTCTCCACAGGGTACTGGGACCGTCGCGACAGTCGGGTTGTTACACTTGAGGATTGGCACTGGTGGTGTGCAGGGATGCTGGGAGGCCTTGTCTAGTACATAGGACAGCGGCCCTCCGCAGAGAGCAGCACCCTCCGCCAAATGTCAGTTGTGCTGAAGCTGAACAGTCCTAGCAGTAAGAAAAATGGCAAGCATGATCTTTTCCAGCAAGAACTACTGCTTAAGAGCTAAGTCCACAACTCCCACAGAAGTTGGGAGTTGGTTTCCCAGAAGTTCTGCCATATTGGCTCCGACAAGATGGCCTCCAAACCCCAGCAAGAGTGGGCTGTGCTTCCCCGCTTCCTCTGTGTCATCCAAGCACACCTCCTCATGGGAGACAAGATGCCTCTCAGTGTTTCAGGTTCTCTTCCTTGAACTTGTATCTGAGATTTCAGCCTTATTATTTTCAAAGATGTGAAGTAGGAAAGTAACATATCCCATGGTGGATATAAGGGCAAGGAATTGTAGGCAGGGGTGTGTGTGTGTGTGTGTGTGTGTGTGTGTGTGTGTGTGTGTGTGCTCGCGCACGCGCGCTTCTGTGAAGTATAGCTAATTGAGCTAGTTCTTACCTTTTATTGTTACTACTAAATCAGGTAGCCTTTAACACACAGCATAAGTGCTAGAAGTCAGCACACTTAATTTGTCACCATCCTCTATCACTCCTTGGAGACAGTGCTGACTCTTCAAAGGCAACTGAACCAAGTAGCTGACACCCAAGCCCAGGAAAGCCTGCTCCCTTCCCATCCTCAACATCATCACCCAGCCAAATAGGTGACACCAGAGGGTCAGGGACTCTGCTTTCCATTTTTCTTATCCTTTATCTCTATCAGAGATAAAATTGTTTACTTTTCTGCTTGCCCCTATCACCTTGAAAGCTATTACTAACAGAAGTTCATAAAGCTAATGATAGCTCCAAAGCTATTATTGTGAAAAAGTCCATGGATAGAAGTGTAGCTTATCATTAATTTTATTTAGTTACAGTAATAGTGGTTAGGTGTGTCCTTAGTTTATTTTTGTTTTATTTTGTTTTGCTTTATTGTGGGACTGGGAATTGAACTTGGGACCTTGCACTTGCCACTGAGCTCTATCCCCAGTTTAGAGGTGTAGCTTAGTGATGGAACCTTTACCTGGCAGGAGTGAGGACTTGGGTTCAAGCCCCAGCATCCCTCAAAAACGAAAAAAGGTCTGATAGGAACCTTTAACATTTACTCTTCCTATTTCACAAATTAACGTGCGAGTCGGCATGGCTGCTCTTGTGCGGTACTTTGGTTGCCTCCTTACTGTTGCATGCCGACTGACAAGTGTGGGAGGATGAACACATTGGATAGAGATGCAGAAACATTTGAAAAATAAAAATAGAAAAATGACTTAATTTTTTTTTGGCAGAACCAGGGATTGAACTCAGGCCCTTGAGCTTGCCAAGGAAGTGCTTATTCTACTGAGCCATCCCCTGAGTCCCACACAAATTATTAGATGTTTCTTTGGTAAAGTCTTCAGAAGCTGTTCAGTGATGTCTGCCACTCGAGGAAACAGTCCTCAGCACACGGATGCAGCTCCGTGAGGAGGTTCTCTCCCCCTCCGAATGTGTGCTTTTGCCTCCATAAATGGATCAGGATTGTTCAGACTCAGGCCCTAGGGCAGGCCGGACTCAGGTGCCAGAGGGACTTAGTGGTGGCGCGTGCTTGCGTTAGTTCCATCTGTAAGGGCAAGAGTGAGGTCAGGGCCATTGCCAGTGTCCTTAGGACTTCTGAGTCAGAACTCCCAGCGATGGCGTGGCCTGGGCCTGCTCCTTAGGTTCGTTCAGGTTATTCCTGTTGTATTTACTTCTTCAGTGATTCACTTTCTCTGCTGCCCAGCAAACCCTTCTTTGCCAATTATGGTGAGAAGCCATTTGTTTTAGCGACAGCACAGTTTTATTTAACTCTTTTTCCCCCTCCTTTAGTGGTAGAGAAGCATTTCCTTTCTTATTTATTCTTTTTTTTTTTTTTTTTTTTTTTT